>JAESHU010000053.1:142775-168775 GCA_017639245.1 Myiopsitta monachus | reverse complement strand
CCACCCTCAAATTTGCACTGATCTTCACCGTTTGACCAGCTCTCAGGAGGCAGATTTGAGGGTCCCCTGGACTGCCTGCAGTCCCTGTTCGGGTGCCCTTTGCGGGAGATCAAGGACAATGAACTCTGACCAATATGATCAAGCATTGACAATTTATTACAGGCAAGCAGCGTCTTTTATAGAAAAAGCCTCAGAAGACTAGAACACTCAATAACATCTGATTGGTTACATTCTTTAGCCAAGTGTTAGCAACGGTTTTATGATTGGTTGTTACCAAAGTAAGTGATTCCCAGGCTGCGGCCACAACAGCAGATGGTTTCAAGGACACAACTATCAGTTCCTTTGTACGCATCCCTCTTAACAATCATCCATGCCAACTTTAATAAACTTTCCACTACTGCTTTTTCCAATGCTGATGCAGCAATTCCCATCCTGCTTTTATTCCTGACTCACCGGTCAGCCGTGCACGAATCCGCCTTTCTTTGGGCGCCCAGCTAACGATCGCTGGCAGCAGGATCCTCGCCGCTCCGCAGCTCTTACCGAATCCTCCCCTCACAAATCACATCGGGGTCACCAGATGCCGCGGGCATTCAGGCGGGCGGAAAAGAGCGACACATCTATAAGATGCAAGTTACAGTCCAATTTTATTGTTAACAGCTCTTGCTTATATACTGTGCTCAAGTTACATAACTTCTAACACGCACCAGAGTTGCACTTTTAATTGGTTACAAGCTGCTGTTCACGCGCCGACTAGGATTAAATGATTGGTTACTTCTTATCTACTGAAGCAAGCAAGCATCCTGCTTTGTAGTTTCTAAAGTTCTATTTTTGTAGCAGTAAACTTGTTTTTCTGAAAGCCTGTCATGCTGACAATGCACTTTATGGCTCTAAATAATCCTCTAATGCTAACCAGGCCCTGACAATTGGGATGAGCAGGTCTGTCGCAAACCAGCAAGGTCTTCTACAGCCTGGCCTACATCCACAGTCCATTTCACTGGGCTACTCGAGAACATGCTCAGCTTTGGACAAGAAACTTTGTGCTGAACAGGGACCAGCCTGCTCACCCCTTTGCAGTATTCCCTGAAGATCACCCAGCTGACATTGAATCCTAGAGATGGGAATTCTGAGAACAAATGCAGATCCACCTGCACCTGAGAGCTAAATAGTCATCTAGGGGGGAAGTTAAACACGAGGAAGATTTACCTGCACATGTTCTGAAGCAAAAGGGTTACAGCACATAAATGCTTGTTCACCACACTTTTTAGGAGGATTTTCAAATTCCTTACCTTGGTGGCAATCTTCATCCATCCCTTGGTTCCTTGCCACACTCATGACGCAGGTCTGGACCATCCTCCTTCGGTACCCCATTGCTGAATGGCACTTTGCTCTCTTCAGGTAGCTTCAGAGCACGAGGAGTTTCACTTGGCACGCAGCTCTGCTCAGCACATCTGTCAGGGCTTGCAGATACGCCCAGTGACTCTGAACGCTGGCCTCATGCAACAGACAGCCTTGCGTTCTGCAGCAGGCCCTCCACACGTGTCCCACCTTCAGATGCACCCGTGCTCTCCTCTTGAGATCCTATTCTAGTTTTTTACTGTTGCCCTCAAGAGTGTGGGCCTGAACTGTTACTGGCAGGCATGGAAGGTCTTGTGAGAGACCCAGCCTCTCATCAGCCTGAGAGAGAAGAGAGGGCAGCTGCCACCCTGCTGACAGCAGGGAGGTTGAGGCTTCATGCTCTGTGCATTCCTCTTCCAGCAAGGGAAGCGGTCTTTGAGGAGCACATGGTTCTGCTTTGGGTGCTGAACCCTCCTCAGGTGCTTCTTCCTGCTGTTTTTCAGTGGCTATCGCTTATTCGTCTTGACAGGCTGCCTGCCTTGTTAGAAGGAGAAAAATGACTGCTGCTGCTGAACCCATGACAGACGAGAAGAGATCCATCAGCAGCCAAGATGTGCTAGCGCTCCAGGTGTGGCACAGGGGATGAAATTCCACAAGTGCAAAGACATATTAGAGAGCCTCAGCAATTCTATCTAGAAGGAAAAAGAGAAAACATGTTTCAATACTCACAGGGAAGGGAACAGGAACACTAAGATTTCCTAACTGCCTTGAGCTATTCCTAGTAGCATCAACAGGCTTGTTTTCCAGCTGCTCTTTCAATTCACATCTCTGCTCTACCAGCAGACCACAGAACAAGATCCTTACCTACGACCAGGGATCTCTGGACGCTTCTCACCATTAGAGTCACCACTTTCACCATCCTTCCCCTTTACACTCAGAACAATTTCACCTTCTTTCTCCTGCCTCCCCTTTGCAGGCCAGTACTACACACAGGGACAGCATCCAGCGCTGCAGCTTCTCCAGCAGCAGGCTGGGTTTACAACACAGCTGGACCACAGGCATCCCAAGACAGCCTTCATGCACTGCAGGTCGCCCCATCTCTCTACTTGAAAGGCAGCATCCCATTCCCGAGGGCTCCATAGGCTGACAATACATGCTTCTCTAGAACATAACTCCTCACTGAAGGGGAAGGGCTTGGCACGTGCTCTCCCCAAGGCGTTGCAAGAGGCCGGTGGGCAGGCACACGACACAAGCCTGCAGTTCAGGCAGAGCCCAACAGTGACACGCAGCTCCTCCGGTTACTTTGACATGCACGGTGGAGAAATCCCTCAACAAAGAGCAACTGCAGCCTGAGGAAGCAAGTGTCTCCCCACGACCACACGGCCCTCTAAAAGATTTCACAGTAGTGAAGGTGGGAAATATGCTGCAACACCCTTAGAATAGTGGTACGGATCTAGCAAAAGCAGCCAGAATAGAGAAACCACTACCTAGGAAACCAGCTCCAAAGCCTGTTCTACATGAAATTTACTACGTTGGCAGCTGCTCCTCCTGACTTTCTAGTGTTGAAAGCGGTCTCTTCTACTTCAGAAAGCGTCTGAACCCCTTCCTGCCGGGACTCATGTCCCACTCATACTCTCCATCCACACGCCTCCCCTGGGTTAGATGAGGCAGGGCTGACCGGCCTTTCCTTTTCCTTCAGGAAAGCCTACAGCTGGCACAAAGAGTTAAACAGTTCCCTGCATCCCCAAAACAGCCCCTTGCTGCAAAGCCCTCTCAGGTGCAATTTTCACTAGGCAGGAATTCAAGCAAAACACCTCGTCTGACAATGCTTACACGCACCAGGCTTTTCTCCAAATGGGCCCCAAGACTTCTGCCAATGAGTAACAAAGAGAACGACTGCTTGCAGGAGATAGCAAAGGCCTAGGAATGGGACCCACACACTGGAAATGAGTATGAGCTGGTTCCTCTTTACAAGTGGACATTTCTTAGACAAGAGACCTCCTAGAAAAGACAAGGCAGCCATCGACTGCTTAGTCCGTCTCCAGTGGAAAACCACTTTTGCTATCAGAGCAAGCTCATCTGAGCATGGCTTCCAGATACCACTCTCCTCTGGGGCTTCCATTTTCACCAGCAGCTGATTCCATTCCAGCTAAGGGACAAAACCATGCCTCCCTCAGACTCAAACTGAGCATCCAAGACTCAAGAATTTCATATTCCTTCCAGATTCCTCACCTCCTCCTGCCACTCCCTCCTACCCCACAGCAGCAAACACAACTTCATCCAAGCTAGCTTGGACACCAGCCTGGCTTTCCCACTGCTTGTTGCAGTCACGGAGTCATAAAGTCATAGAATGGTTTGGGTCAGGGGAGACCCTAAAGCTCATCCAGCTCCTACCCCTGCCACGGGCAGGGACACCTTCCACTGGAGCAGGGGGCTAGAAGCCCCTGTGTCCAACCTGGCCTTGAACACTGCCAGGGATGAGGCAGTCAGAGTTTCTCGGGGCAAGAGTGTGCCAGTGCCTCACTCCCCCCAGCGTGAGGAATATTTTCCTAATACGAAACGAAATTAAATGCATGAAATAAAACAGTTTCCACTTGGAACCAAAGGCTCCAAAGGCCCATGTTCAGTTTACAAAGGCTCAGCCGCGGGGACACTGTGGCCGGGCGAGGGGCGCACGAGCCCGCTCCGCCGTTCCATGGGCTCCCGCGGCGCGAGCAC
Source organism: Myiopsitta monachus (assembly GCA_017639245.1). Taxonomy (NCBI): domain Eukaryota; kingdom Metazoa; phylum Chordata; class Aves; order Psittaciformes; family Psittacidae; genus Myiopsitta; species Myiopsitta monachus. The sequence continues at coordinate 164,722 of JAESHU010000053.1, read as the reverse complement.
CCCCCGCTGCGCCCGCTGGCAGCGGGCGCCCGGGGCGTGCGTGGACAGAGCCGCTGAGGGCGAGGCTGCGGCGGCAGCGGCAGCAGCGGCTCTTGAGCGGCTTTTGCAGCGGCTTTAGCAGCGGCAGCGACTTTGGCAGCGACTTTGGCAGCGACTTTAGCAGCAGCGGCAGCAGCAACAGGCGCGGCGGCGGCGGCAGCTCTGGGCGGCTCGGAGCCCTCCCTCCTCTGCTCTCCGCCATGACGCCCCCCGCCTCCCCCAGCCCCCCGCCGGGGCTCGCGGCGCCGCTCGACTCTCCCGGTACTGGCAGTGGCGGCGCTGGGCGAGCATCCGCCGCTGGGTCTGGCGAGGCAGCACCGCCCCCTGGCGCTCCCCGGCCCGGCCCCAGGCCCCGCTCCGCCCGGGGCCGCCCGGCGGCCGCCGCCACACGCAGGTGCCCGGTGTAGCGCGGAGCAGCGGGGCCGCGGCCGCTCCTTCCCCGCCCCGCAGCCGCCAGGCAGCCGAGACCCCTGAGCCCCCGGGCCGCGGTGCGGCTGCAGAGGTGTCGGCACCGGGAGCGCGGTCGGCCAAGGTGCCCGTGGTGCTCCTGACCCGCACTGACCCGTCGGCCTATCTGCGCTCCGGGACCGGCGGGGAGAGCCACGCCGCGGAGCCTCGGCCGGGAAACGCTGGGAATGACACGGCTCCGCTCGGTCCGCAGCGGCCGGTGGGGGCCGGCCGGGACCCTGCGAGCAGCGGTAGCAGCCGCGTGGGTAAGGACGAGGAGACCATGGAGCTGCTTTACCGTGCGGGAGAGCTGCTCGGGAAAGGCGGCTTCGGGTCGGTGTACTCCGGCGCCCGCCTGGCTGACAACACCCCGGTAAGGGGCGGGGCCGGCGGCGGGGCGGGGAGGGGATGGGCCGAGGGCTCAGCTCAGCCCAGCGCTGCGTTTGGCTTGCAGGTGGCGATGAAACGAGCGGCTCGGGGGCGCATCTACTCCTGGGGCGAGCGGGTGAGTGCGCGGGGCCACTGAGGCAGCTCGGGGCAGGGCGGGTGGGAGTGAGCCGGTGGGGCCGTGAGGAGGGAAACCGGGACAGCGCGAGGGGAGCGGGTGTGGAGTCACCGGGGGACATGGAGCATCCCAGGCAGAGGGTGCCTGCTACCGTTGGGGCCGGGTAGGGGGGCACCAGAGCATCCCCGGAGCTGGGGGGGGGCACCTGGGAACAGTGGGGGCAGGCAGGGGGGCATCAGAGCATCCCAGGCAGGGAGGCACAGGACCCCTGGGCCAGCTGACAGTGTCATAGTCCCCCTGCAGCCCAGCGGCACTCGCATTCCCATGGAGATAGCCATGTTGAAGAAGGTGCGCTCCGGCTGCAGTGCCATCATCCAGCTCCTCGACTCGTTTGAACTGCCCCACTCCTTCGTGCTGGTTATGGAGCGTCCACAGCCATCGCAGGACCTCTTTGAGTTCATCAGAAAGCAGAGGTTCCTGCCTGAGGATCGGGCGCAGCGCATTTTCTTCCAGGTGCTGGTGGCTGTGCGGCACTGCCACAGCTGCAGTGTCCTGCACAGGGACATCAAGTCCAAGAACATCATCCTCAACCTGGCCACCAGCGAAGTCAAGCTCACTGCTTGTTGATGGGGTTGGAGGAGCAGCAGTGTGTGCCCCTGGCATTGGAGAGGCCGCAGTGTTTGTGGCTGGGTTTGACGTAGCCACTGTATACATTGCAGGCCCTGGAGTAGTGCCATTGTTCCTTCCCAGAGATGGAATACCTGAACAGCTGAAAACACTGCGGCTACTGCAATGCTTGAGGCTTTTCTAACCCAAGCCCTAAGAACTGTGTCTACTGCAACCATGATGACAGGTACATGGGCTACTCCAATGCCATGGACACGTGCTGTGGCTTCTACAACTCCAGTGACAGGCACTGCAGGTATTCCAACCACAGCAACAAGCAGTGAGGCTTCTCCAGTGCGAGCCACAAGCACTGTGGCCACTGCAACCCCAGGTACTGGGACAGCGGCTACTACATGACAATGAGAGGCATTAACAATGCAGCTATTCCAACCACTGCAACAAGCGCAGCCGCTACTGCAGTGCCAGCCACAGCAATGCAGATGTTCCAGTGTCTGGGACACACTGCCAGTGAAGTGCAGAAGTGACACCCCAGACCCACAACTGCCCCCCAGGTGAGTACATAGAGAGGCAACTACACCCCGCCTGACCCCTAATGATGCCCCAGACCCACCACTCTTCCCCAAGTGATTCCAAAGTCAGTCCCCAGGCCCACAACTGCCCCACAAGTGACCCCCAAGTGACCCATAAGTGTCTCCACAGAACTACAACTGTGCCCCAAGTGATCACCCAGTGACTCCCAGACCCATAACTGCCCCCTCGTGACCCTCCAGACCCACAACTGCCCCCCCAGTTAATCTCCATATGCACAACTGCTCCTCAAGTGACTCCCCAGACCCACAACTGCCCACCAGGTGACTCCAAAGTGACCCTCCAGACCTGCAACTGCCTCCCAGTTACCCAAAGGAGACCCCTCAGATGCACAACTGCCTCCCAACTTAGCCCCCACACCACAGCTGCTCCCCAGGTCATCCCCACACCCATATCTGCCCCCCGAGTGACCCCCCAGACCCACAACTGCCCCAGTGACCCCCAAGAGACCTCTCAGACCCACAGCTACCCCCAAATGATACTCCAGACCTACAGCTGCCCTCCAAGTGACCCCAAAGTTACTCCCCAGACCTACAACTGCCCCCAAAGTGACGACTCAGAACCACAACTGCCCCCAGTGACCCCCCAGAACCACAGCTGCACGCCAGGTGAGATCCCAGACCCACAGCTGCCCCCTAAGTGACCCCCAAGTAACCCACCCTTCACCTACAACAGACCCTCAAGTGACCCCCAGGTGACACCCAAGATCCACAACTGCCCCCAAAGTGACTGACACAGACCAACAACAGCCCCATGGTGACCCCTGAGACTGAAAACTGCCCCCCAAATGATACCCCAGACATACAATTGCCCCCTCAGTGACTCCCCAGACCCACAACTGCCCCCAAGTGACCCAGAAGTGAAAACCCAGACACACAACTGCCCCCCAGTGACCACAAAGAGAACCCGCAGAGACACAACTGCTCCCCAGTGATCCCCCCGACCCACAACTGCCCCCCAGGTGAGCCCCCCAAACCACAACTGCCACAACTGCTCCCAAGTGACCCCTGCACACCTACATCTGCCCCCTAAGTGACCCCCCAGACCCTCAACTGACCCCCAAGTAACCCCTCACACCCACAACTACCACCCAAGTGATCACCCCAGATCTACAACTGCCCTCCCAGTGACACCCCAGACCCACAACTACCCTCCAAATGACCTCAGAGACCACTCAGACCCACAACTGCTCCCCCAAGTGACCTCCCTGACCCACAACTGCCCCCCCAAGTCACCACTAAGTAAACCCCCAGACCCACAACTGCCCCCCAAGTGACCTTCCAGACCTAAAACTGCCAAGTTACTAAGTTACTAACCTAAGTTACTGCCAAGTGATCACCCAGACCCACAACTGCCCCCAAGTGACCTGACAGAGACCACTCAGACCATACTGCTCAGGCACGAGATTTGCAGCTGCTTTGCTATGGTAGGAAATTGCAATGCCTTTTGCCTAGACAAGAGGCTGGGTTTCTTTACTTTGCCTCTTGGAGCAGTTTGAAGCCAAGACCCTTGCGCCTTTGTATGCAGAGACAGACGTCTGCACTCTGCAGGAGCGAGGACTCTGAGGAGGTGAGGTGGGAACGGGCAGAGGCCATGTCCTGAACAGACTTAATGCTTTTTAAACAGAAATGTATTCAAATAGAAGTGGAATCGTAGGAAGGGCTCTGAGACACTCAGGTTGCACAAGAAGCCTTCTTGTGGAATCAAACACATCTCAGAATAAACCTGAACTCAGCCTTTCAGAGCTGTTTCCAAAGGAAACAGGCTAAAAATGGTCAAGATGTTTAGAATTATTTCTTTTCCTTATCTCCAGTGAAGCAAAAGATCCAGATTGTGGCTGAGATGTTAAAAGCAAATGAGAAAATCAGCTGTGTAATAGAGAGAGGTGCAGGGACACAGGGCTGAGACTTCAATTTTCCAGAGATAAGAATGTTCTCCTTTGATTTGATTAACCCCTGTGGGACTGATGGAAGGAGCCTCAGCGTCTGTATTTCAGGCAGCTTGCTTGCACAAGTCACACAGTGTTTATGGTGAAGATTTCCCGTGCCACATGCCTGACACATTACTTTGCCCTTTTAAATAGAGAAAGAGTTCATTTCACACAGTGTCCGCAAACTATCAACAACAGTAATAAGAAGCGGACTTGACCTTACAAAGTGCTGCGCTTATTCAGCCCTGCAGATAGAAGAGCTCCTTCAAGTCTGTGCTGTGGGCTTCAGGTTTTAGTTAGGCCACAGTGCCTGCCCATCACAAATCCATGGACCTTGGTGACAATCCATTTTCAACTACAGGAGATGCAGCATCAAACCTCCAGGTGTCTGTACAGACTGGTGCCTGTTTGCTTGGTCACTGCACTCTCACAAAACAGCAAGTCCACTGTCTGCAAGGAGAATGATTCTTATCCGACTGAGGGTGCTCAAGCACAGTCACAGTGTCTCACAAGCGAGATTCCACCAGAGCTGAGAATAAGGAGCCTGCTATTTTGATGGTTGCCACCAAATAGTTCAGGAGTGCCTTTGCACCTGCATCAGGACTGCCAGAAAACACCCGATCTGGGACAGTGTCTATAATCTATCAATTGTGGACATGCAGTATCAGTTTGCTCCTTCTTGCACCCTTTCCCCTGACCAAGGAAAGCTGCTGCCAACTGCGTGCCCATACAAAGAGCCCAGCTCCAAGAGTGCAAACGTCCAGCCCCTGCTGCCACAGCAAAGCAATACTGTAATATTAATCATAATGCCAACAACATGAATAATAATAATGGGTCCCCCCAGATCTCCTGTTCCCCCCTCCCCGATGATCTCTGGGGTGGTTTCTGGTGGCTTTAGCCCCTGATTGAGGGCTCTGGTGGTCCCCCAAATTACTCTCACACCCTCCCTCTGAGAATGGGGACCTCCCCATGAGCCCCCAAATTCCCCCCATTTACCTCCATTGGCCGACATCGGGCACTGAAGAGAGACACTGGGTGCCCTGGGACACATGTACTCCTATTTTGGGACATGGAGGGGTCCCCCAAATCCCTGCATCCCCCTGGGGAGTTTTGGGGAGATTCCTGAACCCCAGAATCCCCCCTGAGCCTCCAGATCCCTTCTGAACTCCCAGGTTCTCTTTCTCCAACACAGCCCCACCTTTGGGGGACATGGGACACCAAGGAGAGACTTGGGGTGCCCTGGGATGGATGTACACTACTGTTTTGTGGAACATGGGGGGTCTCCCAAATTACTGTGCCCACTATGGGCGATTTCGGAGACCCCCCATGAACCCTGAAATCTCCCAAGAACCCCACATCCCTCTGAAGCCCCAAAATCCCCCTGTTTATGGCAAAGGGACCACATGGGGCATCCAGTGATGCCCCAGGTGCCCTGGGACGCATATACTCTCCATCTTCAGGAGATGAGGGGTCCCCCAAATCCCCTGAGAGTCTTTGGGACCTCCCCGAATCCCAGAACTCCCCTGAATTCCCAAATCTTCCTCTGACTCTCAAATTCCCCCCACTGACTTCCATGGGGAAACACAGGGCACCCGGTGAGACTCAGGGTGCCAAGGGACAAAGGTGCCTCCACTGAGGGACTGCGGGTCCCCCAGATTACTGCCCCCGGGGAGCTTTGGCCCCTGCACCCCCCCACAGAGATGTCCCCGCAGTCACTGCAGGAGCTACGGCAGTATGAGGCCGACGTGAAGCTGCTGCAACAGCAGTACCAGGACCTGAAGGAGCTGTGCAAGAAGCACCTCAAGAGGCTCTTGGCTCTGCACATGCACCTGGCAGCCGGGTGGGACCCCAGAACCCGGCACCCCCGAAGCCAGCCCCCCCTGCACCCAAAATCCCATCAGGGAGACCCAAATGCCCCCAGACCCAAACCCTGCAGCTCCAAAGCCTCCCCAGCTCAGTGCAGCAGCCAGGAGCCCCCTGAAAAGGGGTTGTCTAGAATGTGTGGTTCCCCCAGCACCTGCCCTGGGGTCCCTCAAAATGCTCTGGGACCACAGATCCACTGGGGGGACCCCAACATTGCTTTGGGTTCACTAGTGAATTCAGGGGTCAGAGGGGGTGGACACTCCAAAAGTGGCAGCCCAATAAAGGGGTACCCCAAAACCACTCTGCCACCCCCAAAGGGCCCTGAAGGCACCCAAAGCAATCATGGTGCCCCCCAAAATCCTGGGGTAACCCCAAATCTCCTTGAAGCAGCACACAAGCAGGAAGCACCCCCAAAGCAAACTGTATGCTGCTGTTGGTGCTTCCTTTCCCCTTTTGGCTCCTCTGCATCTCTCCCCTTGTTGTGGCCATTACTATGAATAACGATACTAATATTACAATACTGTACTTGATTTCAGCTCCTGAACTGTTCTCATCTGAACCCATGGGTTTCACACCGTTCCCATTCTCTTCCCCATTCAATCCAGGTGCTAAGTGAGCAGCAGCTGGTGCTGAGTTCCCAGCTGGGTATCAACACTGACCCTGTCCTGACCCCTTTGCTGTGCAGCAGGGGCTGGATGTTTGCACTCTTGGAGATGGGCTCTTTGTATGGCCACGCAGCTGCAAGCAGCTTTCCTTGGCTCAGGAAGCACAGCTCCTGAGTGGTGCTGGGGCTGGGGCAGTGCTTGCCAAGGGCAGGAGAGGCCCAGCAACAGCTCCTGCCCTGGCACTGTTGCTGGGGGAGCACAGGGGCTCCCGTGGGCATTGCCGCAGTCAGGATTGCGCTGGCGTGCCCAGAGCCCACCAGCTCCTTCCCACCTTGTGCAGTGCCCAGTGGGCTTCCGTGCTCTGCCTGCACCTGGCAGGGCCTATGTCACCTTCCAGAATGCATTTCCAGGGCCCAGCAGAGCACTGGAGCCTTGCACAATGCCCAGAGTTGACCTGGGCTTTACCAGAGCCACCAGCACCCCTCCTGTCTTGTGCAATGCCCCCCAAGCTTCTACAGGCGTTGCCAGAGCCAAGCAGGTCCCCTTGTGCTGAGCTCCAGTGACAGCACCAGCAGCTGCACTGCCCAGGGGCTGCTCCTGCCCTGACACCTTCTCAGTACCTCTGACACCAGCAGCTCCCGCACACAGAAGGCGCCTGCTTCGCGCCCACCACCTCTGCAGGCAGAGCTCAGCTCCAAGCACATGAATAAGCCCAGTGCCTCCTCCTCACCCATCCCCTGCTCCCACAGTTGGGATGGCACCAGCACATCTCCTGACAGATTCTCCTCCCTTTGCAGCACGCACACACAATGCCTTTCAAGCCAACAGTAAACCAGGATTGCAAAGTCAAAGAACACGTACCTGGATGTGCACGGCAGTCAGGCCAGATGCAGCCTCCCAATGCAGGGGTCTCCTCTGCACCGGTTCCTGCAGGGCTCTGCTCCTTAAATAGCCCACACTCACCGTGGGGGCCCCGTCACAATGGGCATCTCCACAGCGACCGCCACCGCTTTGTGATGGCGGCAGCATCGTGACCATGGCCACTGGGTACCCAGGGGTGCTCCAGGAGTCACCACGGGGGACCAGCCTCTGCACAGCCGGCTCCGGGAGGTCCCTCACAGGCTGCTCTACTCCAGTGTCTTTGGTGCAGAGGTGGAGCATGCGAGGGGCCACAGCTCAACCTGGGCAACGGAACAGGGCGTCACGGCCACCTACGAGAAGTGGAGAATGATCGACATTTGCACAGCAGAGAATCATGGAACCCCAGACTGGGTTGGGGTGAAGGGACCTTAAAGCTCATCCAGCTGCAACCCTGCCATGGGCAGGGACACCCTCCACTCAAGCAGCTTGCTCTGAGCCCCTCTGGGCACCCTGTGCCAGTGTCCCACCACACTCACAGGGAAGAATTTGTAAGATCTCCTCTCAGTCGCCCCTCTCTGTCAGGTTAAAGCCTTTACCCCTTGACCCATCCCCACAGGCCCTTGCTCTCTCCACAAAAAATGAGAGCAGAACACAGGATTTAAGGCAGCAGCAGCACTCAGCTGCCAGCTCAGCCAGCACGATTCGCACACCGAGTCCAAAGCAACCACTCTGGGGAAGTCAGTTGAGGTGCTCTTGGCAACTCCTAAAGCTCCCCAAGATCGCCATCGCCACCCACCTCGTTCTACGCTCCTGTGTCCACAGGCATCACTGTCACCGAGACACCAAGATGGAAACCAGCAGAGGAGCTGCTCTTGCCTCCTGCACCGGTAGCTGGTGTTCCGTGGGGCAGCTGTTGCCTCCCGGTTGCTTTGGTGAAGGGTTCCGTGGGGTTCCATGGCCTCGCACACCTGAACAGGGGGAGTTCCAGAATCAGCCACCCCTGAGGTCCCCGTGTTCCCATGGTCATTGTGATGCATGAGCTCTGACTGGGTCCATGGGGTGCTCTGGAGCTGCTGCAGGCATCCTCTGGGATTCTCTAGGGGTATTCCCAGGGTGCCCTGGGGGTGCTTTAAGGGTCACCACAGCCAAACTCTGGCCCAAACCCGGTTCCCAGCACCCCATACTCCCAGGCCATGCGCAGCCCCACTGCCCAGAGCTCGCACCCATCCCCCGCGTTCCCCAGCACCCCGGGAGCGCCCGGCCCCACTGCCCAGAGCCATGGGGGTCCGCAGACCCCCAGCCCCACTCCCCGGCCTCTGCAGCGCCCCCCAGACCCGCGCTGCGCCCACTCACCCTCCTCCCGCTCCCACTCTGCTGCTTTGGGCACAGAGTCAGTGGGGAGAAGGCAAAGGGGACAGGAGGGACACGGGGGGCACAGCCCCAAAGGAAGCAGCGGTGCTGTCACAGACCACAGCCACACAAACACCATGAGGGCTTGGGGGGCCTGGGCCGATTCTGAGGGGGTCCCCAAACAGGAAACATGGGGGCAATGTGGGGGGTTCTACGGGCATCTGTGAGGGTTCAGAGGGGTTTGTGGGGTCTATGTGGTGTCTATGGCTGCTCTACTGAAGTCTACAGCAGTCTATAGGGGTCTATGGGGATCTATGGCTGATATAAGGAAAGCAAGTGCCTGGAAAACACGCGGTTAAAATGCTTTGAAGTTACGTCTAAGATAGAGAATTCGGTTTGTGTTGTAAGTCTGCGGTGTGATAACAGAATTTAGTAGTCTTACTAACAAGAGTGAATTTCCATCCTTCTAAGAAGTGAATTCTTTCTTACTATCCTTCTCATTTATCAGTTAGTTTGGAGACAGTGACTCCCAAACATCTACTAGCTTGGGATACTGCTTGTCTGCCCATGCTGTCCTGCTTGCAATACATTTTGTACAAAGGTCACGCTGCTCTAAATACTTGCCAGCTCTCAGAAACTTGCAGATATGGCTGCTTTCAGCTTATTGTGATTCCTGGGGCATCCGACTGTGCCAAAGGTGAAAAGGGCACCCTCAGGAAGACTGCTTACTTCATCTTCAACACCCCTGCCCACATGAGGAAGACTGCTTACTTCATCATGAAGACCCCTGCCCACGACCATCGGAGGGCAGTTCGCAAGCGCCAAAGGGGAGGAGACTTATGATAAGGAGTACCTAAACTAACTGTAATACCCCCACCGCTCCCTCGGCAACCTAATGAATATGCACGTTTGTGTGTAATAAATATCTGCTTGCTTAACCCCTCGGTGTGCAAGTTAGGAGGAGCGATTCCCCTTGCACCCAGTGCCGCAATAAACATACCTGCTTTATAAATCTCCTTGAGTTGTAGAGTCTGAGCCCCTGCTTCACGGGGGCCTACGCCGTCTACGTGGTGACCCCGGGGAGTCTGTCGGGGTCTATAGGAGGTGTGTGTGTGGGGGAATGGTTGTGGGATGAGAGCAGTCTGATTGGTCACTACTGCCGCGCGTCATCGCCTGTGACCAATCAGCACCCGAGGCTCAGGAGGAGCAGGCAGGAAGGGCGCTGTCTGGAAACCGCCTGCGGGGCATGATGGGAGTTGTAGTCCTTCTGCCACCGCCATCTTGTGCCATGGGCAACCTCCATTTTGCTGCTGTCGGGGGGAGGGGAGGGGGAGGGTGACCCACAAGTGCCCCCACAGTGACCCCAGAGACCCACAACTGCTCCGCCAGTCACCCCCAGACTGACAACTGCCCCCCAAGTGACCCCCAGACCCACGACTGCTGGGTACACAGGTGTTCTGCTGACAGGCAGGGTACTCAACAGGATGATTGCGCACTAGCTGTGTAACATGCACAGTGCATTAAGGAAGCACACTAAAGCAAACCAGCACAGCAAAGCCAAGTGGGTGGATATTTCTATACCGTAAATAAGTACAATAAAACAAATTGTGTATCTGACAAGCGAGATTCCACCAGAGCTGAGAATAATTGTTAGAAACGGCCAAAGTCCAAATTACAAAGTCAAAGTATTTAATTGTAAGCTAATACAAAGAGGCAGTAAGCAAAGCAGCGCTGGGAGCGCGGGGAGTCTCCGCTCCACCAACACGAACACCGAGGATGATGTGGTAAACGTAGATCATTCATTTGCTGAAGTTGTAATAAATGGTAATTACTAATTGAGCAAGGCCCGTACATGAAGCTTTAGTGATCAGAAATTACAGATGTTCCTCTGTCTTTGAGAACCTGCAGAAGCCCCTTATCTATGAGACTGTAAATTTACAAATGAAAAGAATTCGCATGTACAAGGAAAATTACTCAAGGTCTGTAATGACTCTGTAAAATATAGTTGAACAATAACATATAGTGCATTCTTGATGAGTATGTAACCACAGGAAAAGATAAATCCAAGTATCCTTGAGCATAGAGTCCGGGAGGATACCTAGTGTCCGGTAAGGTACTGATAATAACCGCAAAACTCTGCTTAATTAGCCAAATTTAGGACATAACAGCTGGATGACAACTGCGCATGCGGCAGACAGAAGGGGTAAAAGAGTTCAACTGAAGAAGTCTGTATAAAGGTCACTGAGGAAGACTCTTACTTCATCCCGAGACCTTCGCCCAAGACCACCAGGAGACAGTGCGCATGCGGAAAAGACCTGCAGAACTAATTATCATACGAAGCGGGAGCAAAATTCCATATGACAACATCCTAATGAATATGCATGTATAAGCTCCATAAAAGGAGTGACTGTATCATCCTCTGTGTGCGTGTTGGTGGAGCGGAGACTCCCCACGCACGCAGCGCTGCTTTGCTTACTGCCTTTTTGTATTAGCTTACAATAAATTACTTTGACTTTGTAATTTGGACTCTGGCTGTTTATAACAGATGATACAGTCACTCCTTTTGTAGAGCTTATGCATGTATATTCACTTAGAGGTTGTAATATGCGAATTTGCTCCCACTTCGTATGATAATTAGTTTTGCAAGTCTTTTCCAAATGCGCACTGTCTCCTGGTGGTCTTGGGCGAGGGTCTCGGGATGAAGTAAGAGTCTTCCTCAGTGACCTTTATACAGACTTTTTCAGTTGAACTCTTTTACCCCTTCTGTCTGCCGCATGCGCAGTTGTCATCCAGCTGTTATGTCCTAAATTTGGCCAATTAAGCAGAGTTTTGCGGTTATTATCAGTACCTTACCGGACACTAGGTATCCTCCCGGACTCTATGCTCAAGGATACTTGGATTTATCTTTTCTTGTGGTTACATACTTACCAAGAATACACTATATGTTATTGTTCAACTATATGTTACACAGTCATTACAGACCTTGAGTAATTTTTCTCAAAGACAGAGGAACATCTGTAATTTGTGATTACTAAAGCTTCATGTTGGGGCCTTGCTCAATTAGCAATTAACATTTATTACAACTTCAGCAAATTAATGATCTACGTTTACCACATAATGAGTCTGCTATTTTGATGGCTGCCACCAAATAGTTCAGGAGTGCCTTTGCACCTGCATCAGGACTGCCAGAGAACAACCAATTTGGGGCAGTGTCTAGAATCGACCAATTCTGGACATGCAGGAACAGTTTGCTCCTTCTCACACCCTTTCCCCTGAATGGAAGGCTTGGGGACGGCCCCTACCTGGGTCCCCATACCCTCGGGTTGGGAGCATTCTGGAGGGTAGATTTTGCCTAGTTAAGCCCACCAGCACTTTTGGATCACTGACTAATGCTGCGCTTCAGCATTTGGGGCACCTCCGCACTGCCCAGTCCTGCCAGCCCATCTGTGCCATACACTTACAATCAGCTGAGGGAAGCAGAGTAGTGAGGACGTATTTAATAAATGTAAATTGCTCAGTAATACTAAGGCCAAAAATTATAGAATCGCAGAACATCTCCCTACTGAACACAAGTGCACGTGTCCTGTCTTTCACACTGCTACCTCCTGTGCTCTTCAAGATGCCTTCCGAAGCTTACATTGTTTACCTTTAATGCTTATTTCCAGTCAAGGAGGTTTGAATCCTACTAGCTCTTCAGTCCGCCATAATGTAATTAGAGAAACCCAAGCTGGATCAAACTATTTTTAATGAAGTCACCATCTGCTAGAAACATGCATGCCAGGAGGTAAATTGTTTTTGTTAGATTTAGTCTCAATTACCTTTACGCAGATGTTGGTTTGGGGCTACAGCTGTGGAGCTGTTGGTGACTCACATCCAATGCAAGTGGGTGTATTTTCAGTATTTTCCTGGTTAGAGCCTGCAGCAGCAAAGTCACTAGAAACACAGCAGCCGATAGCCACAGCTGCTGATCCTTAGAGACCAAGGGCTATTGAGAAAATACGAAGACAACTGGAAAGTGTGACTTTACTGACAACTAGGACGGGGCCAGAAAGGCACTAAGTTAGCTTTCAGTAAAATCCGAAAGCCAGAGAGAAGGCAGTTACAGGCATCACTGCAAAACCTTGGTGCTCTTACATATACGCCCACACCTGCCACTGTTCCAGGTTTGAGGCATGAGGGATCTTCTACAGCTACGACACAAGCAGTAGTTACTACCTGCACTAGTTAGCACCACAACAAGATGCATATGCAGGTCCTGAAGATGCAGCGGTTGTTGTTGCAGTATGAAGAGGAACCTGAATTTGGTCATGTTTCCTGACACTGGCGAAGAAAACACAAATCACTTTTGCAGTCTTACCCATACTAACATAGATGTCATTTGAAGGAATCTAGGGTTCATTTTGCCCATCATTTAAGAATTACATGCAGCGCTCACGGTATTGAACAAAATCCCAGAATCCCAGACTGGTTTGGGTCCAAAGGGATCTTAAAGCTCGTCCAGCTCCAAACCCTGCCACAGGCAGGGTCACCTTCCACTAGAGCAGCTTGCTCCAGTCCCTGTGTCCAACCTGGCCTTGAAGACTGTAAGGGATGGGGCAGCCACAGCTCCTCTGGGCAGCCTGTGCCAGTGCCTCAGCACCCTCAGAGGGAAGAACTTCTGCCTAAGAGCTCATCTCAGTCTCCCCTCTGGCAGGTTAAAGCCATTCCCCTTGGCTTGTCCAAAGCCCCTCTCCAGGTTTCCTGTAGCCCCTTTAGGCACTGGAGCTGCTCTAAGGTCTCCCTTTAAAGAGCTGTCTCTACTCCACACCGAACAAGCCCAGTTCTCTCAGCCTTGGATGTTTATCTCCTGGGCTGTGGGTGAAGGCCAATGACCCACAGTTGTCAGGGATGAGAAATTAACAAAATAAAACGGACTTTCAAGCACTGTTTTTTGTAGTCAAAGCAAAATGAAAAAGCTTAAGAACTTCATTTTGGAAGCAATCAAACTGCTGCAATGTGTGAAATAACTTGTATGTCAGTAATATTGTTTGAATAAATCAAGTCAAGTGCACGGAGAGTTGGTGTATTAAAACATGTGGGTTAATTTTCTAAGTTCCTCAATGACATGTGCCCACGTATAAATCATCATGAAAAACAGACAAAAGTCTTCAGGCTCGAAATTCCACATGAACACATAAGAGAAGTTTTTGCTTGGATTCAAAGCTCTTATTCAGACCTGATTTCATTTCTAGAAGAGTATTTGCGTCTACTGCATGGTTAGCCTTCCCTGGAAGAGGGATTCCAAGTGGGACCACCTGAGGAACAGGGACAGAGCCAGCCGCCACTTTCTTCACAGCGTTCTGGAAAGAAGAAAAAGCAAAAGGCAGACAATAATGTTTCTGAACAGCAGAATGCATTGAGAGATACGGTCTTTGAATGGGATTCCTGTCTTCGTTTGTTTCTCTTAAAAGAGAGAACACCAGGTTCTTCAAACTGTTATTCCTCATTGCATGACTTTCGCATTGGAAAGGAGCAAGGTCCAAAGAACCGTCCCAATTCCAACTTACTCTCCTGTTGCAGAAAGGTGAACAAAGCTGGAGATAAGCGCTGCTGCTTTCATTTCATTTGGACCTCCCTTGCTCAAGTCTGGTTCCCACGTCTTTCACGGAAACAGCTTTAGCTCCATACACCAATGCTACATGGTAGCACTGAGTCCCAGGGAAGCCTCTCCACCCTAAGGGCACATGGGAGCCAGGCTCTTGTTTCATTGCAGCCATCTGAACAGGCACACGATGTCCGGCAAAGGGCTAAAGCAAGACAGCCATCGCTTAAGCTTATCTCAGCCTCTGTACGCTGTAAGAATATACCTGTCGAACAGGTGCCAGGCAAGACTTATCATCATTTGCATGGTCTTAATCATGTCACACACTTCAAGAATGACAAATTGTCTTTGGATGCAGTGACATTTTATAATACAAAACTCCAGATGCTGGGAACTTCTCATTAGGACCTGGAAACCTGTCTGCGCTGCGTTTCCTTCTGTAACCAACCCTTTAATCCTCCAGGCACATATTTCACACTCATCACCGATGCACACATTGCTAATTCAGCAGGCCAGGGGCTGCTTAGTCCGCGCTCTGTGTGGGGTTGAGCCCATCTCCTTGGCAGGGTTGCTCAAGACAGTGGTCGAGGCCTGGGGCAGTTTTCAGGCAGACTCTCTTGGTCTGGGGCGTGGAGTATGGGGTGCGGTATATGGGAATGAGATACGGGGTATGGGGTGTGGGGTGTGGGGTATGAGGTATGAGGTATGGGGACACCAGCCCCATGGAGCCCTCGCCCTTACCAGATTGTGCTCGTTGATGACGTGGAGGTGCCAGTGCCCAAGAGGGGGTCCCATAAGGGGCTCCCCACCCCCATGAACCTTGAGCTGGAGTGGGTGCTGGGCAAGATGCCACAAAAGGTGAGGGGGCACAGGGGACCTGTGGGGATATGGGGGAACATGGGCCACCCACTGTGGGCACCCCATGGGCTGACACCTTGTGGACATCCCTGTGGTGGCAGAGATCCCCCATTGGGAGTGGCAGCACCCAGTTGGGATGGGGATCACCATGAAGATGGGGACACCCAATGGGGATGGGGTCATCGTGGTAATGGGGACACCTAATTGGGATGGGGATCACCATGATGATGAGGACACACACTAGGGATGGGGATCACCATGATGATGGGGACACCCAATTGGGATGGGGGGCACCATGATGATGAGGACACCCAATGGGGATGGGGAGCACCATGATGATGGTGGCAGCCAATGGGGATGGGGAGCACCATGGTAATGGGGACACCCAATGGGGATGGGGATCACCATGATGACGGTGGCACCCAATGGGGATGGGGATCACCATGATGATGGTGGCACCCAATGGGGATGGGGATCACCATGATGATGGTGGCACCCAGTGGGGATGGGGTCACCGTGGGCATGGAGACACCCAATAAGATGGGGTCACTGTGGTCCTGGGGACACCCAATGGTCCCCCTACGCCCCCTGCAGGATTTTGTGATGCGGCAGGTGCGCTCTCCCCTGCACCTGCTGGAGCTGCCCCCTGGGCTGCCAGCAGTGGCCAGCAAGCGTTACCTCACCAACAAGGTTCCACGGGGCTCATCCTGAAACCGCGCAGCATCCCTGCCCCACCCCTGCCTGCCCCAACCCCTCCGTGCCCGCTGTGCCGCAGGTGGACCTCTTGGTGATGGGGCTGGTGGCCCAGCAGCAGTGCGTGGGGCCCCTGCACATGCTGCTGCCCCACGTGGCCGTGGTGGCCCTGTCCCACTTGGACACCGTGGGTGCTGCCACGGAGATGGGGGAGCGGCCCATCAAGGGGCTGCTGGATCCCGGTGCTGGTGCCCGCCTGGCCCTCACCAAGACCTTCGCCACCCTCATGTTCGCCCGCATCACCGACCTGCGTGTTAGTGGTGGCGGGAGGGACCTTGTAGCCATGTTGGGGGAGGGAGATGCCACCACCACCACCACCAGCCCATGGCCAATGGGGAGCCCACAGGGCCAGGACCCAGCTAAGGCACTTGAGGCTCCATGGTGCTCAACATGGCCACCAGATCGTTGTCACAAAGGTTCCATAGTGCCACTGTGGACACCAGGTCACTGTCACCCAGGAGCCATGGTCCCACCATGGCCATGGGTGCCACTATGACCACATCCCTATGAGAAGGGGCTATGCTCTTGTCACCAAGGCCAGGGCCACCCAATGGCCATTGAGGTTGATGGCAGGAGGTGATGGGGGACAATGGTTTCCCCATCCCCATTGTTCCCATTGTCCCAATTGTCCCCATTGTCCTCATTGTCTCCACTGTCCCCATTGTCTCCATTGTCCTCATTGTGCTCCTTGTCCCCATTATCCCCACTGTCTCCATTGTCTCCATTGTCTCGATTCTCCTTATTGTCTTCATTGTCCTCCTTCTCCCCATTCTCCTTATTGCCCCCATTATCTCCATTGTCCCCACTGTCCTCATAACCCTCATTCTCCCCATTGTCCTCATTGACCCCATTGCCCTCATTTTCCCCATTTTCTCCATTGTGGAAATTGTCTCCATTATCCTCATTGTCATAATTGTCAACATTATCTCCATTGTCCCCATAGTCTCCACTGTCCTTATTGACCCCATTGTCCCCATTGTTACCACTGTTCCCATCTGCCCCTTGTCCCCATTGTCCCAATTGTCCCCCTCATATCCACTGTCCCCATTCCCCTCATGATCTCCATTGTCCCCATTTTAGCCATTGTCCCTATTGTCCACACTGTCCACATTGCATCCATAGTCTCCGTTGTCCCCATTGTGCAATTTGTCCCCATTGTCCTTATTGTCAACACTGTCAGCATTGTCTCCTTAGTCTCCATTGTCCCCATTTTCTCCACTGTTCTCATTGATCCCACTGTCCCCATTGTCTCCATTCTTCAAATTGTCCACATTGTCCCCATTGTAGCCATGGTCCCCATTGCCCACATTCTCCCCACAATCTCCATTGTTCCCATTGTCCTCGTTATTCCTATTTGTCTCCATTGTCCTCATTGACCCTATTGGCCTCATTATCCCCATTGTCCCAATTGCCTCCATTGGCCCCATTTTCCTTACTGACTCCATTGTCCTCATTGTCCCAATTGTCCTCATTGTCCGCATTATCCCCTTTATCTCCAATGTCCCCATCGTCATAATTCAAACCATAGTCCTCATTGTTTCATTTGTCCCCATGGTCTCCATCGCCCCCATTGTCCTCATTGTAGCCATTCTCCCCATTGTCCCCATTGTTCCCATTGTCCTCTTTGTCCTCATTGCCCCCATTGTCTCCATTATCCCCGTTATCCCCATTGTCCACATTGTCCTCATTGTCCGCATTGTCTCCATTATCGCCATTGTCTCCATTCTCCCCATTGACCTAATTACCCCATTTTCCTCATTATCCCCATGGTCATCATTTTCTCCGTAGTCCTTATTGTCCCCATTGTCTTTATTGTCTGCGTTATCACCATTGTCTCTATTTTCCCCATTGTCCTCATTCTCATCATTGTTTCATTTGTCCCCATCGTCTCCATTGTCCCCTTTGTCCTCATTGTCCCCCCGTCCCCATTTTCCTCTTTTGTCCTCATTTTCCCCATTTTCCTCATTATCCCCATTTTCCCCATTGTCCTGGTAGTCCTCCTTTTCACCATTGTTTTCATTGTCTTCATTATACCAACTGGCCTCATAGTCCTCATTGTCTCCATTGCCCCCATTGCCCTCCTTCTCCCCATTGTCGTCATTGACCCCATTGTCCTCATTTTCCCCATTGTCTCCACTGTCTCCACTGTTCCTACTGTCCTCATTGTTCTTATTGTCCCCATTGCCTACTTTGCCTTCATTGTCCCCATTGTCCTTATTATCCCCGTTGTTCTCATTGTCCCTTTTTTTTCCATTGTCCTGATTGTATGCATCGTCACCATTGTACCTTTTGTCCTCATTGTCCCCATTGTCTCCATTTTCCCCAATTTCCTCATTGTCCCCATTGTCACTATTATACCCATTGCCCCATTGTCCCAGTGGCCTCATTGTCCTCATTTTCCCCATTGTCTCCATTATTCCCAATGTCCCCATTGTCCCCATTGTCAGCATTGTTTCCATTTTCCTTATTGTCCTCCCTATAATCATTGTCCCTATTGTCCACTATTTCCTCATACTTCCCATCACGCCATTGTCTCCATTGTCCCTATTATCCCCATTGTTCCATTGTCCTCATTATCCCCATTGTACCCATTGTCATCATTCTCCTCAATGTACCCATTGAACCCATTGTCTGCATTATCCTCATTGTCCCCATTGTCTCCATTGTCTCCATTGCTCCAATTATCCGAACTGTCCAAATTGGACTCATTGTCCCCATTATCTCCATTACCCCAATTGTCTCCATTGTCCCCATTGACGTAATTATTCCCATTTTCCTCATTGTCCCCATTGTCAAGATTGTCTCTATAGTCCTCGTTGTCCCCATTGTCTCCATTGTCCCAATTCTCCCCATTATCTCTTTGTCCTCATTTTCCCCAGTGTCACCATTGTCTCCATTTTCCTTATTGTCCTCTTTATAATCATTCTCCCTATTGTCTGCCATTTCCTTATTTTTCCCATCACCCCCATTGTCTCTATTGTCCCTATTGTCCCCATTGTTCCCATTGTCCTCATTGTCCCCATTGTCCCCATTGTCTCCATTATCCCTCTTCTCCCCATTATCTCCTTTGTCCCCATTGTCCTTATTGCCCCCGTTGTCCTTATTGTCGCCATTGTCCTCATTGCCCCCCTTGTCTTCATTGTCCCTTTTTTCACCATTGTCCTCATTTTCCCTATTGTCTCCTTTGACTCCATTGTCATCATTGTCCTCCTTGTCCCCATTGTTTCCATTGTCCCCAGTGTCCTCATTATCCCCATTTGTCTCCATTGTCCCCTTTGCCTCCATTGCCCTAATTTTCCCTATTATCCTCATTGTCTCCATTGTATTAATATCCCACATTGTCCCCATTGTCCTTATTGTCTTCATGGTCCTCATTGTCCCTATTGTCCTCATGGTCTGCATTATCCCCATTGTTCTCATTGCCCCTTTTTCCCTAGACCTGACTGTATGTATTGTCACCATTGTACCTTTTGTCCTCATTGTCCCCATTGTCTCCATTTTCCCCAATTTCCTCATTGTCCCCATTGTCACTATTATACCCATTGCCCCATTATCCCATTGTCCTCAATGTTCTCATTGTCCTCATTTTCCCCAAGGTCCTTATTGTCCCCATTGTACCCATTGTCTCCATTGTCTCCTTTGTCCTCAATGCCCCCGTTGTCCCATTGTCTCCATTGTCCTCATTGTCCCCATTGTCTCCATTATTCCCAATGTCCCCATTGTCCCCATTATCAGCATTGTCTCCATTTTCCTTATTTTTCTCTTTATAATCATTGTCCCTACTGTCCGCCACTTCCTCATTCTTCCCATCACGCCCATTGTCTCCATTGTCCCTACTGTCCCCATTGTTCTCATTGTCCTCATTGTCCCCATTGTACCCATTGTCATCATTCTCCTCAATGTCCCCATTGTACCCATTGTCTGCGTTATCCCCATTGTCTCCATTATCCCCACTGTCCTCACTGACCCCATTGTCCTCATGTCCCTGTTATCTCCATTATCCCAATTGTCTCCATTGACCTAATTATTCCCATTTTCCTCACTGTCCCCATTGTCAACATTTTCTCCATAGTCCTCATTGTCCCCATTGTCCCCATTGCCCCAAGTGTCCCCTTGGTCCCCATTGTCTCCATTGTCCCCATTCTCTCCATGGTCTCCATTTTCCCCATTGTCCCTATTGTCCTCATTTGTCCCCATTGTGCCCATTGCCTTTATTGTCTCCATTTCCTTTATTGTCCCCATTCTCTCCATTGTCACCATTTTTCCCACTGTCCTTACTGTCCCCATTGCCTCCATTGGCCTTATTGTCCTTATTGTCTCCATTATCCTCATTGTTCCCCTTGTCCTTATGGTCCCCATTGTCCACAATGTCCCCATTGTCACTGTTATCCCCATTGTCCCCATTGTCCTTATTGCCCCACTTTTCCTTATTGTTGCCATTGTCCTCATTGCCCCCTTTGTCCTCATTGACCCTTTTTTCACCATTGTCCTCATTGTCCCTATTGTCTCCTTTGACTCCATTTTCCCCCTTGTCCTCCTTGTCCCTTTTTTCACCATTGCCCCCACTGTCCCTATCGTCTCCTTTGACTCCATTGTCATCATTGTCCCCATTGTCCCCATTGTTTCCATAGTGCCCAGTGTCCTCATTATCCCCATTTGTCTCCATTGTCCCCTTTGCCTCCATTGCCCTAATTTTCCCTATTATCCTCATTGTCTCCATTGTCTTAATATCCCGCATTGTCCCCCTTGTCCTTGTTGTCTCCATGGTCCTCATGGCACAATGAGGACAAATGAAACAATGACGAGAATGGCGAGAATTAGGACAATGGGGACAATGGAGACAATGGTGATAATGCAGGCAGTGAGGACAATGGGGACAATAAGGACTATGGAGACAATGCTGACAATGAGGACAATGGGGATAATGATGTCAATGGGGAGAATGGGGACAATGGTGATAATGAAGACAATGCAGACAATGAGAACAATGTGGACAATAGGGTTAATGGGGATAATAGAGACAATGGGGGCAATGAGGACAAAGCAGACAATGAAGACAATGGGTACAATGGGGACAATGAGGACAATGGGAACAATGGGGACTATGGGGACAATGGGGAGAATGGCTACAATGAGGACAATGGGGGCAATGGAGACCATGGAGACCATGGGGACAATGGGGGTGATGGGAAAAAGGAGGAAAAGGCGGATAATAGGGACAATGATTATAAAGAGGACAATAAGGAAAATAGGGAACAATGGAGACAATGAGGACAATGGGGACAATGCTGACAATGGGGACAAAGGTGACATTGGGAATCATGGAGACAATGGGTAGAAAGGGGACAATGGGGAAAAAGAGTTTAAAGGGGACAAGGAAGACAATGGGTACAACAGGGACAAAGAGGATAATGGGAACAATGGGGACTATGGAGACAAATGAGACAATGGCGACAATCAGGACAGTCAGGATAATGGTATAATGGGGATAATGGGGACAATAGAGAGAATGGGGACAATGAGGACAATTGGGACAATAAGGACAATGGGAACAATGGAGAGAATGAGGACTATCAGGACTATGGGGAAAACTGGGATATTGAGGAAAATGGGGACAATCAGGACAATGGAGAAAATAGGGACAGTGGGGATAGTGGGGACAATGGGGACAATGGAGACAATAGGGTCACTAAGGACAGTGGAGACTATGGGGACAATGGAGATAATGTTGACGATTATGACAATGAGGATAATGGAGACAATTTCCACAACAGAGAAAATGGGGAAAATGAGGGCAATGGGTTCAATGAGGAATATGGGGAGAATGAGGGTTATGAGGACAGTGGGGACAATGGAGATAATGGGGGCAATAAGGACAATGAGGAGAAGGAGGACAATGGAGACAATAAGGAGAATCGAGACAATGGAGACAATGGAGAC
>JAESHU010000053.1:112959-142275 GCA_017639245.1 Myiopsitta monachus | reverse complement strand
GTGCCTGAGAGAATCACACTCGGCCACGTGCCAGCTCCCCCGCTTCGCATCTTCTCCGGCACTGTGCATAAGGAGGAGCTGTGACCCCCCTGGGACAGTGGCATTCCCTAGGGAGCACCATGATTTCATAGGGAACAGTGTCATTCCATAGGGACCGCTGCCACTCCAAAGGGAATGCTGGGATTCCATAGGGAGACACTGCAGGTCCATAAGGGACACTAGGGATCTTGCGTCTTCTCCAGCACCGTGGACAAAGAGTAGCTGTGACCCCCTCCTTGGAATGCCGTGATTCCATAGGGAATGCCGTGATTCTATAGGGAATGCTGGGATTCAATATGGGGATGCTGTAGTTCCATAAGGAACTCTAAGGATCTTGGATCTTCAGTACTGTGGACAAAGAGGAGCTGTGACCCCCCCATAGGACACTGGGGACACCTGCTTGGACACTGGGATTCCATAGGAATGCTGTGATTCCACAGGGAGACACTGGGATTCCATAAGGGACACTTGGCATCTCCAATGCCTGGAGTGGATGAAGCCACACGAGATGCCTCATGGGACTCATCTATGGGATGCTGCATCCTCCTATGGACCACCATATGGGGCTGAGGGGGTCTGTATGGGACCAAGGGTATCCATATGGGGTTAGGAGCATCCCTATAGGACATAGGGCTTCCATATGGGATCACCAGCATCCATCTAGGGCTGAGGGCCTCTGTATGGGCCTACGAGCAGCAGCCATCTACAACATGGGACCAGCAGCATCCATATCAGAGCAAGGTCCTCCATATGGGACCACAAGCGTCCATATGGGATTGAGGGCCTCTGTATAGGGATGAAAGGCTCTATATGGGGCTAGGAGCATCCATAAGGGGCCAGGAGCATTCATATATGACATAGGACCTCCATACGGGACCACACGCATCCATGTACGGCTTAGGGCTGAGGGCTTCCATATGCAGCTATGGGCCTCTGTATGAGACTGAGGACCTCCATGTAGGACCAAGGGCCTCCATATGGGACTATGAGCTTCCATATGTGACATGGGGCCTCCAGGTGGGACCACGAGCATCTCCATTGGACTGAGGGCTTCCATACGGGGCCCTGAGCTTCCATACGTGACCAGGGGCCTCTGGGACCAAATGCAACTGTATGGGACCATATGTGCATCCATATGGTGTTGAGGACCTTCCCTATAGGGCAGAGGGCATCCATATGGGGCTGAGAGCATCTCTGTGGGACCAGGAGCCTCGCTGTGGGGCTGAGGAGCAGCCCTTATGGGGCCACGTATCTCCATAGGGGACTGAAAATATCCATTTCTATGGGGCTGGGGGCTTCCCTATGGGGTTCAGGCCCTCTCTATAGGGCTGAGGATTCCCTATGGGGTTCAGGCCTTCCCTATAGGGCTCAAGCCTTCCCTATGGGGCTGAGGCTTCTCTATGGAGCTGAGCCTTCAATATGAGGTTCAGGCCCTCCCTATGGGACTGAGCCTTCCCTATGGGGCTGAGGCTTCCCTATGAGGTTCAGGCTTTCCCCGTGGGGCTGAGGCCTCCATATAGGGCTGAGGCTTCCCTATAGGGCTTCCACCCCATACATCCCCATTGCCCCCCCATATCCCTGGGGGGGGGAATAAAGAACAATATCATTCAAGGCAATAAGGGGATGCAGGAGCCCCCCCCCCCCCCCCCCAGCTTCTCCTTTAGGGCCAAATCCTTAATAATTAATAATATGCTCATTAGGCTCTTCCAGCACTTTCTCCCCCCCGCCCCCCAAATTATTTCCTAGTGGAAACCAATGGGTTCAACCCTCCCTTGCCCCCCCACTTAATAAATCATTATATTTGTATAAGCGGCGCCTTTCCAACCCCAAATCTTGCCTTTTTCTGCCCATTTTCTCCACGGGGCGGAGGGACCTCACTGTGACCCCCCCATTGGGCCCCCCAAAAATCATTCCCCCCCCAATTGTGTATGTCATTTTATACGTCCCCATGATCTTATTTAATCCCCTTCCCCTTTTGATGCTGGTGGGAATAAAACTGCTGGCCCTGCCCTGGGGGTTTGTTCCATAAGGGAGCGGTAGAAAAGGAGAGTCGTGACCATTTTTGGGGGAGGAGGGTCGAAGCCATTTTGGATGCTGGGGTCCCAGTTTGGTGTGCCTCCCCTCCCCATTTTGGGGTGTGGGGGTCCCATTTTGGGGTTGTGTCCCCCATTTTGGTGTATCGAGTGCCCACATTTTTGGGTACAGGGGGGTGCCCCCGGTTTAGGATACCCTTTGGTGCCCGATGAGCCTGCCCACAGGAGGGACGTGGCCAAGCCGGCTGGGGCAGACTCTGATTGGCTGGGCCCGCAGCGGGGGGCGTGGCTTTATCCCCTGGGCGGTACCAAGAGGCGGAGCAGGGGGACTGCAGCGCGCTCCGGGGTACCCGGGTGCGCTCAATGGAAGCGCGAGGGAGTTGTGATGCTGATGCGTGGCTTTTAATGTTATAATGGACCAAATTCGTTTGGGAAGACCGTTTCCTTCCACAGTGGCACCGCTTTTCCTGATCCATGGAAGCGAGGAAGCTCTATGAGCCCGGATGGAATGACTGCATCTTCATTGCGGGATAACGGAGAATGAGATTTGGAGTCCGTGCTGCCTGGATGCTATTGATGGCGGTGGAGAGCAGGGAATGGGGCAGCGGAGGCCCTGCCCTTCGGTCTGCGGAGCTCCTTGGTCCAGGTTTGTATCCACCAGCCTTTTCCCTAAGGAAAACTGCACCGTTCCCGGCAGCAGAGCGCCCACAGGCGGCATCCCAGGGTCCGGCACTGCGGTGCGCTCCTGAGGATGAGCAGGGTCTGAGCCGTCAGGGAATGGAGGCCGGGATTGCCCTCATCCGGCAGCGCTTCCAGAGCTGTGATGCAAAGAGAGCGGGATGAGCCCCCCCATAGCCTCCAGCATCCCCCCAGCCCATGCTCCCTCCTCACCTCTGCAGATCCGCTTCAGCTTCCTTGGCCTTTTCCCTTTTAGGGACCGCGTGGCCAATCCTGGGCAGAGGGACCCATTGGGATTCATCAGCATCCCTCAGGGATGCAGCAGTGGGGATTGGGATGGGGACCGCAGGGGCTCGCCAATGAACCTGAGGGCTGCCTCTTGCAGGGGGACCTGAGCGTCCTTCAGGTACAGCAGGCTCTGGTGCAGGTATCCCTGAGTCCTCTTCCCGCTCTGCTCCAGCTGCAGAGGGAATGGGATGCTACGGAACCCTCCCATCGGCTGGAGCAGTCCCAACGCTCCCTTTCCCATCTACATGTGGAATGAGCAGAGCGGTCCCAGGGGTTGCAATGGGAATAGGGATGGGCTGCAGGGCCCATAGCCCCTCACCAAGCACTCGGCAACCCTCCACATCTGCCTTGTCTCCAAAAGGCGCCAGAGCTCTTCCCATGCCAGGAGCTCACCGCAGCAAGGAGGGCTTCCTGGGAAGCCTGCACAGGATGGGATGGGAGATGGCACCATGGGGATGACCCGCCCTCGGGAATGTGGAATACGGGGCGGGGCTGGTGCGTACCTCTGCCACACTGGGGCTTTGGTCACTCGTGGATGAAGAGCAGGAGCAGCAGATCCCAGGTTTCCCTCCTCGTCCTCCTCCTGTTGCCTCTCAGCACCAACTCCAGGAGGAAGCGGAGCAGGCAGATGGAGAGCTCCCGGAGGCGGGTGCATCCCTGGAGGCAAGGAGGAAAAGGGGGCACGTGGGGCAGATCCTGATGGGATGTGAAGCCCAGGACCCATCCCCAGGTGAGCTCCAAATGGCTGAAGGGTGCCCATGCCCAGGGTCCAGCAGCCCTTGCTCCGTCAAAGAGGGGCCGGAGGTCCCTCACCAGCCCCATGGCAATGGGGCTGGCCTCCTCCCTGGGTAGGTGACCCATCACATTCCGTAGGATCACCAGGCCCTTTATCCTGAGCTCCTCCTCAGCATTCTGGAGCTTGCCCATGATGTGGGGCAGGAGTCACTGGAGTTTCCTTGCCTGCAGGAAGAGGTGGGGGCTCCTTATGGTGAAGCCCTGACCCAAGGCTGTGGTCACCAAGGTCATGGCCAAGAGGGGACCCCATGGCCATGACCTGCCCCATGGCCAAGAGGGCTCCCCCTGCCCATGCCCTGCCTGATGGCCAGGAGGGCTCCCCATGGCCATGCCCTGCCCGATGGCCATGCCCTGCTCACCAAGCCGGGTTGCTCGGACAGCTCAATGAGGCTTTCCAGCAGCACAGACGCTGTCACCAGGTGCTGGGGGTCCTCAGGGCTCTCAGCACCACCAGCACCGGAGGCCATGGGCTAAGGCAAACGCAGGCATTGAGAACCCACAGAGCCTGCAGGGCTCATTGGAGGCCATCAGGGCCCTTTGGGACTCACAGCCAGGGTGGGGATGGAGGTGTCCTGGGTGTCCTGGAGTATCCCCAGCATCTCGCGTAGGGCCTCTGAAGTCTTGGACATGGTCAGGATCATCTGCCAGATGGCCATGTCAGAGCTGGAAGCCACGGCACTGTGTCATCATGGTCCATGCATCCCATGGGATGCCCATTGGGGGTTAGAGGTGGTGCTACCCATGGGGTAGGATGGAGGAACCCGCTCCTCAGGGGTGTCATAGCATCATAAAGGACCTTAAGTTCATCCAGTTGCAGCCCCACTGCCATGGATTGGGATGGAGGGACCTGCTCCTCAGGGGTGTCAGAGCATCATAAGCGACCTTATGATCATTCATTGCCATGGGTCCTTGGGTCTGGTGGCCATAGAGACCAAGCACTTGAGGCTGGTACCTGCCTCTCAAGGGGACGTTGAGGATCATGCTGGCCATCAATGCCCTCGGGTGCTTGTTGGCCAAGAGGCTGAGGAGCATGTCCATCCCGCACCTTGTCGCCTCCCTGCTTCTGCTCCGCAGGCATTCATGGATGCTCCTCAAAACGCTCGGTGCCTGGAAGGTGCGGCATGGGGACGGCGTTCCCCATCCCTCTCTGCTGCTTCGGGTACCCAAGACCCCTCCTAGGTTTGGGTTGGAGGAGAAAGGACCAAAGGGGATTGGAACGCAGCCATGGGGCACTCACGTCCGCCAGCCAGAAGTCGATGTCATTCATGGCCAGGTTCAGAATGTCCTCTGCCACCATCCTGTCGAAGATGCTTGAGTTCTTCATAGCCTCGATGACCACACAGATGATGTCCGTCCTCTCCCGTGGATAAAGGGGGCCTGCAAACATCTGTGGGAGGAAGGTTGGGAGCATGGGAGCTGCATTGGCCTTCCTTGGGGAATCATCCCACCAGCACGGGCCATAGGGTCCCAGCAATGGGGGGGACTCCATTACCATGATGAGGTCTTGGGGGCTGGTTTACTCTTCCCATCTCAGCTCTTGTACCTCATGCTCCGGCTTTGGCCTTTCTGAAGAGCAAGGGGACACAGGAGAGTCAATTTTGATACAGGGGAGCCAATGGGACACAGGAGAGTCAGTGGGTCACAGGGGAGCCAATGGGACACAGAAGACTCAGTGGGATACAGGGGAGCCAATGGGACACAGGAGCATCAGTGTGATACAGGAGAGTCAATAGCATGCAGGAGAGCCAATGGGACACGAAAGTCAATGGGAGCTGAATGGGATGCTGAAGGGAGGAGGCGAGGAGGGAATCAGTGGGAGGGGGTTGGGGGGAGACCGTCAAGGCCTCCATTATCTTCCTCCTGCAAGAGGTACTGATGGAGGCTGCAAAGAGCATCCCTGACCAGGGAGCTCGTCCAGTAATTTGTATAGTGGAACAGGAGGAGGTGGCGCAGGAGTGGGACCAGGAGCTCTCCTGGGGACATGGTGCTGCAGCGGCTCCTGCTGCTCAGGTGCGGGTTCTGGGGAGGAAGAAAGAACAAGAACAGGAACAAGAATGAGATGAGGAACCTGGAGAAGAACCTTGAGAGTGAAGAGGAAAGAAAGAAGGAAGAAGGAGGAGGACAAGAGATGGAAAAGGAGAAGGAAAAGGAGGAGGAGGAGGAGAAAGGAAAAGAGATGTAAAAGGAGGAGGAGAAGGGAAAGGAGAAGTAAAAGGAGAAGGAGAAAAGTGAGACGGAGGAGAAGAAGAGGGAGCAGAAGAAGAACCTGAAGGACAACAAAAGAAGTAAGAGGATGAACGAAGAAAGAAGAGAAGGAGAAGGCCAAAAAAGAAGGACCAGAAGAACCTGAAGGAGGACGAAAGAAGAAAGGAGCAGGAGCTGGAGCGGGAGCAGAAGCAGGCAGAGGGCAGAAGCAGGAGCAGGTAGAGTGCAGGAGCAGGCAGAGGGCAGGATGAGGAGCAGGAGTAATCAGAGGGCAGGAGCAGGCAGAGGGCAGGAGCAGGAAGAGGGCAGGAGCAGGCAGAGAGCAGAAGCAGGCAGAGGGCAAGAGCAGGCAGAGGTCAGGATGCTCTGCAGGTCCCTGTCTCCCCCTGCAGGGGATGCTGCCACCAGCCCCGGTGCGCGGAGCGGGGCTGCTCCGCCCGCTCCTGCCCGGTCCTTACCCTCAGCCTGCGGTGGTACCTCAGCCACCGGCACGGGGACTTGATCCTGCCCAGGGCCCTCTCCCTCACGGTGGTGCTGAAGGAGGGGCTGAAGCTCAGCAGAAGCTGGACAGGGGAGAAGCCGCTGATGAGCCCCGCAGCTGCAGCCGGGGCTGGACCCGCATGGCTTCCATTGCAGCTCCCGCTGAGCTTCACTGCAATGCAGCAGGAGCAGCCCAGGCTCTGTGGGGCAGGGATGGAGGAAGTGGCACGGCAAGGGATGCAGGGGGTGAGGGCTTGCTCCCTTGGCTGTGGGTGATGCCCCGGCTGCAAGGACCAAGGCACGGCCCAGTTGCCAGGGGCTGGAGGTGGCGGGGAAAGTCAGTGCCTCAGCACTGCCCCTGCCTGTGGGGCTGCAGGGGCTTTGGGTCCTTTCCAACCCAACCCGCTCGCTGCTCCTGTGGCTGCAGTGTACGTGTAAATACATGGGAATAGGAATGTAGCCATAGGGCTGAATCGATATAGGGTTAGTCGAAATGTCATAGAAATATCATAGAAATACAATTGTAATTATAGATAGAGATATAAATATAAAGAGATATAAAAGTATGTATAGAAATAAATATACAAAGATGCACGTATAAATACATCTAAATAGATCTTATATACACATATATACACATGAATATACATATACATATATATACGCATATAAATATATATATACAAATATACATACATATGCATATACACAAACATATACACATATATATATACACACATATCTCTATAACAGAGAAGTTCCTCCTCTAAAGACCGCTTTATGCAGCAGTTCAGGGGAAGGGAATTTCCGTCACCAGTCCCGTGGGTCCCAGCAGCCCAGTCCCAGCCTAGGGCAATGAGGAGGCAGCAAAGACCCCCATCCCGGGGAGGGGGCTGGGGGGGTCTCAGCCTCCTGATGTGGGCAGCAAAGCCCCTGCTGGGACCCCTGCCCCGAGCTCTGTGGGCAGCGGCTGCCACCCCCTGCAGAGTCCGGCAATGATGCCCTCACTAGGAGTGCTGGAGGCCTTTGCCCCATAGCATCCCCATGGGGGTCCCTTCACCTTGATGGTCTCTGCCAGGTGGTTCTTATGGCAGAAGTCATCCATCCCCTGTTGCAAGTTGCGGATCCTGGTGGTGCTCAACAGGCAGCAAACGCTCACAAGGAGCCTGACCTTTTCATACTCAGTCTGGAAACCAGGGGGGATGGAGGCACAAACAGGGAGTATGAGAGGGGACAGGGGTACCGGAGCGGTAGGAGTGAAGGCAGCACCCAACAGCATCTATCAGCATCGCAGTGGACATGCTCACCATGGTTGGGGTGTTGACAAAGGCCTCAATGCGCTCCACGTTGTCCTGCCAATGTGCGTACACGGGTAACCAGGTGGCATCTAATGGAGGACGAGGAGAGCTTTGGGGAGCAGAGGAAGCTCTGCCCCCAACCAGCATCCAAGGAAAGTGGTTCTGGTCATAGTCATGGAATCATAGAATGGGTTGGGTTGGAAAGGACGCGGAGCTCATCATTTGGGATTTCCAACCCAAGCCATCCTACGGCTCTATGACCTTGTGTCACCTAGGCTGTGTCCAACTTGGCCGTGGAGGGAGCATCCACCCTGTGCCAGCACCTCACCACCTCCACAGGGACCATCTTCCGTCGGCCGTGAGCTGGGGCTGTCACCCAAAGCAGCATCCCTGAAGCCCAACATGCTGTGTGTGGAGATCCTGCCACCTGGGGCTCAAAGCAGATAGAGTTGGGGGTCATTTGGGGGCAGCAGCAGTGTTGGGAGGGATGAAGATGCCTGGGGATGGATGGGTTTGGGGTACCATGAGGTGGATTTTGGGGTGGTTTATGGGTACCATGGGGACAAGAAGGGTTGGAGAAGCCTGGGGTTGGTTGGATTTTGGGAGACCATGTAGTTTTGGGGTGGTTTAGGGATACAACAGGGATTGGAAGGGATGGAGATGCCTGTGGTTGATTGGGGTTTGGGGTACCACGTAGTTTTGGGGTGGTCTCATTATACCATGGGGATTGGAAGGGATATGTGGATCCTTCCACCTAGGGCTCAATAAAGACGGTGTTTGCAGTCATTACGGGTAGCAGCAGTGTTGGGAGGAATGGAGATGCCTGGAGCTGGGTGGGTTTTGGTTGCAAGGTGGATTTTGCGGTGGTTTAGGAGTATCATGGGGATCAGAAGGGATGGAGATGCCTGGGGCAGCGTGGGTTTCTGCGCATCAGATGAGTTATGGGATGCTTTGGGCTTACCAGGGCTATTGGGGGAGGAGGAATGTTGGGAGTGATGGAGACGCCTGGGACTGAGGTGAACCAGGACCCCCATCTGAGGACACAGAAGCTGTGGGGCCCGGAGGGGGTTGGCAGAGCTGTAGGGTAGGCATCAGGTCCCACGGGTGTGTGGTGGCCATGGAGGCTGCTGCAACAGCAGAGCTCCTGCAGGTGATGGAAGGCCCTTGAAGGAAGCTGCTGAGAGCCTATCTGAGAACATGGGGGCTGGAGAAGAGAGCTGCGAGCAGCTTCCAGTGTCTGCAGGGGGTTCCAAGGGTGCTGGGGGGGGATTCTTCTGCAGTTGGTTCTGATTCCTTCATTTCCTTGAAGAACCAGCCCCATTGTGCTCTCAACAGAGAGCTCCCAATGCACAGCTTGCAATTAAGCATGGGTTTGATTTACAGCTTACAATTCCCCCTTTGAACCTCTCGGGATACGCGTACATCCCATAAGCCTCATCTCCTACTAGTGTCCCATTTGTAATGCTGAAACCCCATTGTGCAGAGCAGCACTGAACCACTGAAACCCACAAAGGGTCCAAACACAAGTCAATCAATTAGAAACAATTTCTTTAATCAAGTCCAATTTAATAGTCAAGAGTGCCAGTGCAGTTCCTCACAGCAATCAGTCAAAGCATGGGCAGTCCAGGGTCGTTTCAGTTCAGTCACTCACGGGGGAATGGTGTGGGATGGGATGGGACGGGACGGGATGGGGCAGAATGGGATGGGATGCAATGATGAGATGAGATGCAATGCAATGGGATGTATTGAGATGATTTGAAATGGGATGCGATGCGATGCGATGGACTTCAATGGCATGATAAGAGATGAGAGTTAAGAGATAAGAGATAAATAAGGGAGAACAGGAGAGATTCGATGGTATAACAATATAACATGATGTAACAGGATAAAACATAATATGTTATATGATACAATGCATGATGTTCTATGATATGCTTTGATATGGTATGATATGCTGTCTTATGCTATATGATGTTAACATATTCTCGAGCGTATGATGAAGGGAGAGGAGAAGAGAGGAGATGAGACGAGAGTGAACTGAGTTAAAATGAAATGACATTAAATGGAGATGAAATGGAAATGAAATGAAATGATATGTTGTGATATGATGCAATATGATATAGTATAATATGAAATTATACATTTCCAGAGAGGTGGAAAAGAGAGGAGAGGAATGAGATGGGATGAGATGGGATGAGACGAGTTTAGAGGAGTTGGGATGGGACGAGATGAAATGAGAAGGGTGAAATGAACTGAACTGATTTGATGCTGTAACATAACATGATCTGATGTAACAAGAAAAGGAATAAAAATGAAATGCAATGCAATGAAATGAAGTTAAAGAAGTAAATTATGCTCGAATGTAAAATGACATGGCATGAAAGAAATGAAATGAAAATGAAATGAAATAAAATGGCATGACGTGGTATTACATGATATGATATTTTTTGGAGAGGAGGGGAGGAGAGAAAATGACGAGGAGGAGATATTAAATCAAATGCAAGGAAATGGAAAAGAAAAGAAATGAAATTATATGACATGATATGATGTTACAACATGACGTAACATGATGTAGCGTGAGAAAACATACTATGTTATATGATATGATAAGAGAGACGCTATGAGATGAGGAGGGTGAAATGAAATGACTTCAAATGGACATGAAATGGTAACTAAATGAAATAAAAATGAAACGAAATTAAACATAATCAAATTCTATGATATGGTATAGTACGGTACGGTACGACACGACATAGTATGGTATGTATGACATGCTATGATAGAGAAGATATGCAATGATATCCTTTGATAAGGTATATATGCTATGAGATGCTGTAATATGTTATATGATGCGATATGATATTTTTTGAGAGGAGAGAAAATGAGGAGGATGAAATGAAATTAAATGATATGAAATGGAAATGAAGTAATATGATATGATATATGACAACACGACATGATGTAATATGAGATA
This sequence comes from Myiopsitta monachus, assembly GCA_017639245.1. NCBI lineage: Eukaryota > Metazoa > Chordata > Aves > Psittaciformes > Psittacidae > Myiopsitta > Myiopsitta monachus. The sequence continues at coordinate 131,485 of JAESHU010000053.1, read as the reverse complement.
ACATGATAAAACTTAATACATTATCTGATATGATACAAGATATGTGATGACATGCATTAATACAGCGTGATGTGCTACGATATGCTACAATATGCTAAATGAGACGATACCATATTCTAGAGTATATGAGGGGAGGACAAGAGGAGAGGAGAAGAGGAGAGGAGAGGTAAAATGTGAAGGAGGATGAAAAGAAATGAAATTAAATAAAAATAATGAAGATTATGGGATGTGGTGCAATGTGATGCGATGGGATGGGATGGGATGGCATGCTGTAGAATGTGATTTGATGTCAGATGAGATGGGATGCGATGGGATGAGATGAGATTTGATGATATGCGATGTGATGTGATGCAATTCGATGAGATGTGATGCGATGTGATGCGATGCGATGAGAGTTGAGATGCGATGCGATGAGAGCTGAGATGCGATGCGATGAGAGCTGAGATGCGATGCAATGAGAGCTGAGATGCGATGTGATGAGAGCTGAGATGCGATGAGAGCTGAGATGCGATGCGATGAGAGCTGAGATGCGATGTGATGAGATTCAATGAGGCTTGAGACGAGATGCGATGAGATGCGATGCAATGAGTTTCGATGCGAGGTAATATGATGAGATAACACGCGATGAGACTTGAGATGCAATGCGATGCGATGAGAGATCTGATGACATGATATGCGATGAGATGCGATGTGATGAGATGCGATGAGATTTGAGATGATATGCGATGCGATGAGATGCGATGAGACTTCAGATGAGATGCGATGAGATGAGATGCGATGAGATGGGATGAGATGCAATGCGATGTGATGCGATGCAATAGGATGAGATGAGATGCGATGATATGAAACTTGAGATGAGATGAGATGCAATGCGATGAGATGGGATGAGATGCGATGCAATGCGATGAGATGGGATGAGATGCAATGTGATGTGATGCGATGCAATACGATGAGATGGGATGCGATGCGATGATATGAGACTTGAGATGAGATGCGATGAGACTTGAGATGATATACAGTGAGATGTGATGAGATGAGATGCGATGAGACTTGAGATGCGATGAGATGCGATGAGATGCGATGCGATGAGTCTTGAGATGACATGAGGCGAAGTTGAAATGGGATGAAGATGATTTGACCTGCATGACGACATGCAAGGAAATGAGGTCAGGAGGAGCTGAGATAGGATCAACTCCCCCCACATCCCATCTCATGAGGAGGAAAATGCACTTGGGGAGAGCAGAGGAGGATTTCCCACACACACTTGCTCACAAGTTGTCTTTCTGCAGCTTTCTCTCTGCACCCGCTGAGGTGCGGGTACCACCAATGCAGCTTCCTCAGGAGCAACCCAACCACTCGGGCACCTCTTCCATTATGACCCAGGCACAGGGACGGCCCCGCTTTTATAGCCGGCTGTGTTACGTAAGCGCCGGTGCTTTGTGACGTCATAAGCGTCATGTTGTTTTGGGGTGCCTTATAATACTGCTCAGTCTATGTCACAATGCAGCTCTCTGCCTCTCTTAGAATTCTGATCTCAGTCTGTGTCACAATGAAGCTCTCAGTCTGTCTTGGAACGCGGCTCTCTGTCTGTCCTAGAATGCTGCTCTCAGTCTTCCTTTGAAGGCTCCTCTCTGTCTCTCCTACAATGTTACACTATGTCAGTCTTAAAATACTGCTCTCAGTCTGTCCTAGAAGGCTGCACTCTGTACTAGAATGCTGCTGTCAATCTGAATCAGAATGTTGCTCTCAGTTTGCCTAAAAATTCACTATCAATCTGTTCTCAATCTCACCATGCTGCTCACAGTCTACCTTAGAATACTGCTCTCAGTCTATGTCACAACCATTCTCAGTCTCTCTTACAATTCTCCTCTCAGTCTGCGTCACAATGAACCTCTCAGTCTGTCTTAGAATGCTGCTCTCTGACTCTCCTACAATGCTGCTCTAAGTCTGCCTTAGAATGCTGCCCTCAGTATCTATTAGAATACTGCTCTTGGACTGCCTTCAAATGCTTCCCTCAGTCTGTCTAAAAAGCTGCTCTCAGTCTGTCCTAGAATGCTGCTCTCAGTCTGTCCTAGAATGCTGCTCACAGACGGTCTTAGAATACTGCTCTCACTCTGTGTTAGAATGATAATCTCAGTCTGCCTACAAATTCTCTATCAATCTTAGAATGCTGTTCTCAATCTCAACTTACCATGCTGCTCTCAGTCTACCTTAGACTACTGCTCTCAGTCTATGTCACAATGCAGCTCTCAGTCTCTCTTAGAATTGTGCTGTCAGTTTATGTCACAATGCAGCTCTCAATCTGCCTTAGAATGCTGCTCTCACTCTCTCTTTGAAAGACACTATCAGTCTGCTTAAAAATTCTCTATCAATCCTAGAACGAGTGTCTCAATCACACTTACCATGCTGCTCTCAGTGTGTCTTAGAATTCTGATCTCAGTCTAGGTCACAATGCAGCTCTCAGTCTGTCATGGAATGCTGCTCACACTGTCTAAGAATGCTGCTCTAAGTCTGTCTTAGAATGCTCCACTCAGTCTGTCTTAGAATGCAGCTCTCAGTCTGTCTTAGAATGCAGCTCTCAGTCTGTCTTAGAATGCTGCTCTCAGTCTGTCCTACAATGCTGCTCTAAGTCTGCCTTAGAATGCTGCTCTCAGTCTGTCCTAAAATGCTGCACTCTGTCTGTCCTAGAATGCTGCTCTCAGTCTGTCCTAAAATGCTGCTCACAGACAGTCTTAGAATACTTCTCTCACTCTGTGTTAGACTGATACTCTCAGTCTGCCTAAAAATTCTCTATCAATCTTAGAACGCTGTTCTCAATCTCAACTTACCATGCTGCTCAGAGTCTACCTTAGAATACTGCTCTCAGTCTATGTCACAATGCAGTTCTCATTCTGTCTTAGAATTCTGCTGTCAGTCTGTGTCACAATGAAGCTCTCAGTCTGTCTTGGAATGCTGCTCTCAGTCTGTCCTAGAATGCTTCTCTCAGTATGTCTTAGAATGCTGCTCTCTATCTGCCCTAGAATGCTGCTCTTAGTCTGCCATATAATTCTTCTGTCTATCTTAGAAAACTATTCTCAGTCTCACTTGCTATGCTGCTCTCTGTCTGTCTTAGAATGCTGCTCTCAGTCTGCCATAAAATTCTTCTACGTATCTTAGAATGCTACTCTCAGTCTCACTCACCATGCTGTTCTCAGTCTGACTTAGAATGCTGCTCCCAGTCTTAGAATTCTGGTCTATGTCCGTCTTTGAATGGTGCTCTCAGTCTGTCCTAGAATGCTACTCACAGATGGTCTTAGAATACTGCTCTCACTCTGTGTTAGAATGATACTCTCAGTCTGCCTAAAAATCACTATCAATTTTAGAACGCTGTTCTCATTCTCAATTTACCATGCTGCTCTCAGTGTGTCTTAGAATTCTGATCTCAGTCTATGTCACAATGCAGCTCTCAGTCTCTCTTAGAAATCTCATCTCAGTCTGTGTCACAATGAAGCTCTCAGTCTGTCTTGGAACGCTGCTCTCTGTCAGTCCTAGAATGCTGCACTCTGTCTGTCCTAGAATGCTGCTCTCAGTCTGTCCTAAAATGCTGCTCACAGACAGTCTTAGAATACTTCTCTCACTCTGTGTTAGACTGATACTCTCAGTCTGCCTAAAAATTCTCTATCAATCTTAGAACGCTGTTCTCAATCTCAACTTACCATGCTGCTCAGAGTCTACCTTAGAATACTGCTCTCAGTCTATGTCACAATGCAGTTCTCATTCTGTCTTAGAATTCTGCTGTCAGTCTATGTCACAATGAAGCTCTCAGTCTGTCTTGGAATGCTGCTCTCAGTCTGTCCTAGAATGCTTCTCTCAGTATGTCTTAGAATGCTGCTCTCTATCTGCCCTAGAATGCTGCTCTTAGTCTGCCATATAATTCTTCTGTCTATCTTAGAAAACTATTCTCAGTCTCACTTGCTATGCTGCACTCTGTCTTTCTTAGAATGCTGCTCTCAGTCTGCCATAAAACTCTTCTACGTATCTTAGAATGCTACTCTCAGTCTCACTCACCATGCTGTTCTCAGTCTGACTTAGAATGCTGCTCCCAGTCTTAGAATTCTGGTCTATGTCTGTTTTGAATGGTGCTCTCAGTCTGTCCTAGAATGCTGCACTCTGTCTGTACTAGAATGCTGCTCTCAGTCTGTCCTAGAATGCTACTCACAGACGGTCTTAGAATACTGCTCTCACTCTGTGTTAGAATGATACTCTCAGTCTGCCTAAAAATCACTATCAATTTTAGAACGCTGTTCTCATTCTCAACTTACCATGCTGCTCTCAGTCTACCTTAGAATACTGCTCTCAGTCTATGTCACAATGCAGCTCTCAGTCTCTCTTAGAAATCTCATCTCAGTCTGTGCCACAATGAAGCTCTCAGTCTGTCTTGGAACGCTGCTCTCTGTCAGTCCTAGAATGCTGCACTCTGTCTGTCCTAGAATGCTGCTCTCAGTCTGTCCTAAAATGCTGCTCACAGACAGTCTTAGAATACTTCTCTCACTCTGTGTTAGACTGATACTCTCAGTCTGCCTAAAAATTCTCTATCAATCTTAGAACGCTGTTCTCAATCTCAACTTACCATGCTGCTCAGAGTCTACCTTAGAATACTGCTCTCAGTCTATGTCACAATGCAGTTCTCATTCTGTCTTAGAATTCTGCTGTCAGTCTGTGTCACAATGAAGCTCTCAGTCTGTCTTGGAATGCTGCTCTCAGTCTGTCCTAGAATGCTTCTCTCAGTATGTCTTAGAATGCTGCTCTCTATCTGCCCTAGAATGCTGCTCTTAGTCTGCCATATAATTCTTCTGTCTATCTTAGAAAACTATTCTCAGTCTCACTTGCTATGCTGCTCTCTGTCTTTCTTAGAATGCTGCTCTCAGTCTGCCATAAAACTCTTCTACGTATCTTAGAATGCTACTCTCAGTCTCACTCACCATGCTGTTCTCAGTCTGACTTAGAATGCTGCTCCCAGTCTTAGAATTCTGGTCTATGTCTGTCTTTGAATGGTGCTCTCAGTCTGTCCTGGAATGCTAATCTCTGTCTCTCTTAGAATGCTGCTCTGAGACTGTCCTCGTATGCTTCTCTCAGTCTGTCTAAGAAAGCTGTTCGCAGTCTGCCTTAGAATGCTGCTCTCAGTCTTCCTCAAAATGCTGCTCTCAGGCTGCGTTAAGAATGCGGCTCTCAGTCTATGTCATAATGTACCTCTCAGTCTCTCTTAGAACGCTCCTCTAAGTCTGTGTTAGAATGATGCCCTCAGTAAGCCTTAAAATTCTCTATCTATCTTAGGACGCTATTCTCAATCTCACTTATCATGCTGCTCTCTGTCTGCCTTAGAATACAGCTCAGTCTATGTCACAATGTAGCTCACAGTCTCTCTTAGAATTCTGATCTCAGTCTGTGTCACTATGAAGCTCTCAGTCTGTCACAGAATGCCGATCTCAGACTGTTCAAATGCTTCTCTCAGTCTCTCTTAGAATGCAGCTCTCACTCTATCTTAGAGTGCTTCTCCCAGTCATAGAATTATGTTTTATATCTGTTTTAGAATGCTATACTCAGGCTCACCATGCTTCCCTCCGTCTGTCTTAGAATGCAGCTCCCAGTCTTCGAATACTGCTCTCAGCCTTAGATTGCTGCTCTCAGTCTCTCTTACAATGCTGCTCTCAGTCCCCCTTAGAATCCTGCTCTCAGTCCCCCTTAGAATGCTGCTGACAGACTGTCTTCAAATGCTTCTTTCAGTCTGTCTATGAAAGCTGCTCCCAGTCTGTCTTCGAATGCTGCTCTCTGTCTGTCTTAGGATGCTGCACTCTGTCTCAGAATGCTGCTCTCAGTCTGCCATAAAATTCTTCTATCTATCCCAGAATGCTATTCTCAGTCTCACTTATCATGCTGCTCGCAGTCTATCTTAGAATGCTGCTCCCAGTCTTTGAGTTATGACTATGTCTGTCTTAGAATTCTGCTCTCAGTCTGTCTTCGAATGCGACTCTCAGTCCCACTTACCATGCTGCTCTCAGTCTTAGAACGCTGTCAGTCTACCTTAGAATGCTGCTCCCAGGCTTAGAATGCTGCTCTCAGTCTGTCTTAGAATGCTGCTCTCAGTCTGTCTTAGAATGCTGCTCTCAGTCTGCCATAAAATATTTCTATCTATCAGAGAATGCTATCCTCAGTCTCACCATGCTGCTGGGAATGTCCCCAAGCTCTGCACGGGGCAGAGGAATTTGAGGGACCACCAGAGCCTTCAAACAGGGGCTACAGCCACCAGAGACAACCCCACAGATAACTGGGGAGGGGGAACAGGAGATATAGGGAGACCCTGAAGCTTTTGGGAATGCAGCTGGGGGCTCCCCTAAATCATACCCGTGAGGATGCTGATGGTGAGCTCAACCCTCTGCCCAGGCGGGGGATGAAAATAAAGGAGGTTCCTGGGAACTGGGGTGACCCCCTTGAACTCCCGCAGGCTCTGACTGGGAGGCAGAAGTTCTCCCGCCCTGACACCTTCTCAGCACCTCTGACACCAGCAGCTCCCGCACACAGAAGGCGCCTGCTTCGCACCCACCACCTCTGCAGGCAGAGCTCAGCTCCAAGCACATGAACAAACCCAGTGCTCCTCCTCACCCATCCTCTGCTCCCATAGCTGGGATGGCACCAGCACATCTCCTGACAGATTCTCCTCCCTTTGCAGCATGCACACACAATGTGTTTCAAGCCAACATTAAAACAGGATTGCAAAGTCAAAGAACACGTACCTGGATGTGCACGGCAGCCAGGCCAGATGCAGCCTCCCCATGGAAGGGTCTCCTCTGCACTGGTTCCTGCAGGGCTCTGCTCCTTAAATAGCCCACACTCACCGTGGGGGCCCCGTCACAGTGGGCATCTCCACAGCGACCGCCACCGCTTTGTGACGGCGGCAGCATCGTGACCATGGCCACTGGGTACCCAGGGGTGCTCCAGGAGTCACCACGGGGGACCAGCCTCTGCACAGCCGGCTCGGGGAGGTCCCTCACCGGCTGCTCTACTCCAGTGCCTTTGGTGCAGAGGTGGAGCATGCGAGGGGTCACAGCTCAACCTGGGCAATGGAACAGGGCGTCACGGCCACCTACGAGAAGTGGAGAATGATCGACATTTGCACAGCAGAGAATCATGGAACCCCAGACTGGGTTGGGGTGAAGGGACCTTAAAGCTCATCCAGCTGCAACCCTGCCATGGGCAGGGACACCCTCCACTCAAGCACCTTGCTCCAAGCCCCTCTGTCTAACCTGGCCGCGAACACTGCCAGGGATGGGGCAGCCACAGCTTCTCTGGGCACCCTGTGCCAGTGTCCTGCCACCCTCACAGGGAAGAACTTGTAAGATCTCCTCTCAGTCGCCCCTCTCTGTCAGGTTAAAGCCGTTCCCCCTTGCCCAGTCCCCACAGGCCCTTGCTCTCCCCACAAAAAATGAGGGCAGAACACAGGATTTAAGGCAGCAGCAGCACTCAGCTGCCAGCTCAGCCAGCACGATTCGCACACCGAGTCCAAAGCAACCACTCTGGGGAAGTCAGTTGAGGTGCTCTTGGCAACTCCTAAAGCTCCCCAGGATCGCCATGGCCACCCACCTCGTTCCACGCTCCTGTGTCCACGGCGTCACTGTCACCGAGACACCTAGATGGAAACCAGCAGAGGAGCTGCTCTTGCCTCCTCCACCGGTAGCTGGTGTTCCGTGGGGCAGCTGTTGCCTCCCGGTTGCTTTGGTGAAGGGTTCCGTGGGGTTCCATGGCCTTGCACACCTGAACAGGGGGAGTTCCAGAATCAGCCACCCCTGAGGTCCCCGTGTTCCCATGGTCATTGTGATGCATGAGCTCTGACTGGGTCCATGGGGTGCTCTGGAGCTGCTGCAGGCATCCTCTGGGATTCTCTAGGGGCATTCCCAGGGTGCCCTGGGGTTGCTTTAAGGGTCACCACAGCCAAACTCCGGCCCAAACCCGGTTCCCAGCACCCCACACTCCCATGCCACGCGCAGCCCCACAGCCCAGAACTTGTACCCACTCCCCGCGTTCCCCAGCACCCCGGGAGCGCCCGGCCCCACTGCCCAGAGCCATGGGGGTCCGCAGACCCCCAGCCCCACTCCCCGGGCTCTGCAGCGCCCCCCAGACCCGCGCTGCACCCACTCATCCTCCTCCCGCTCCCACTCTGCTGCTTTGGGCACAGAGTCAGTGGGGAGAAGGAAAAGGGGACAGGAGGGACACGGGGGGCACAGCCCCAAAGGCAGCAGCGGTGCCGTCACAGAGCACAGCCACACAAACACCATGAGGGCTTGGAGGGCCTGGGGCGATTCTGAGGGGGTCCCCAAACAGGAAACATGGGGGCAATGTGGGGGTTCTACGGGGATCTGTGAGGGTTCAGAGGGGTTTATGGGGTCTATGTGGTGTCTATGGCTGCTCTACAGAGGTCTACAGCAGTCTATAGGGGTCTATGGGGATCTATGGCTGATATAAGGAAAGCAAGTGCCTGGAAAACACGGGGTTAAAATGCTTTGAAGTTACGTCTAAGATAGAGAATTCGGTTTGTGTTGTAAGTCTGCGGTGTGATAACAGAATTTAGTAGTCTTAACAAGAGTGAATTTCCATCCTTCTAAGAAGTGAATTCTTTCTTACTATCCTTCTCATTTATCAGTTAGTTTGGAGACAGTGACTCCCAAACATCTACTAGCTTGGGATACTGCTTGTCTGCCCATGCTGTCCTGCTTGCAATACATTTTGTACAAAGGTCACGCTGCTCTAAATACTTGCCAGCTCGCAGAAACTTGCAGATATGGCTGCTTTCAGCTTATTGTGATTCCTGGGGCATCCAACTGTGCCAAAGGCAAAAGGGCACCCTCAGGAAGACTGCTTACTTCATCTTGAACACCCCTGCCCACATGAGGAAGACTGCTTACTTCATCATGAAGACCCCTGCCCACGACCATCGGAGGGCAGTTCGCAAGCGCCAAAGGGGAGGAGACTTATGATAAGGAGTACCTAAACTAATTGTAATACCCCCACCGCTCCCTCGGCAACCTAATGAATATGCACGTTTGTGTGTAATAAATATCTGCTTGCTTAACCCCTCGGTGTGCAAGTTAGGAGGAGCGATTCCCCTTGCACCCAGTGCCGTAATAAACATACCTCCTTTATAAATCTCCTTGAGTTGTAGAGTCTGAGCCCCTGCTTCACGGGGGCCTACGCCGTCTACGTGGTGACCCCGGGGAGTCTGTCGGGGTCTATAGGAGGTGTGTGTGGGGGGGAATGGTTGTGGGATGAGGGCAGTCTGATTGGTCACTACTGCTGCCCGTCATTGCCCATGACCAATCAACACCCGAGGCTCAGGAGGAGCAGGCAGGAAGGGCGCGGTCTGGAAACCGCCCTGCGGGGCATGATGGGAGTTGTAGTCCTTCTGCCACCGCCATCTTGTGCCATGGGCAACCTCCATTTTGCCGCTGTCGGGGGGAGGGGAGGAGGATGGTGACCCACAAGTGCCCCCGCAATGACCCCAGAAACCCACAACTGCTCCGCCAGTCATCCCCAGACTGACAACTGCCCCCCAAGTGACCCCTTAGACCCACAACTGCTGGGTACACAGGTGTTCTGCTGACAGGCAGGGTACTCAACAGGATGATTACGCACTAGCTGTGTAACATGCACGGTGCATTAAGCAAGCACACTAAAGCAAACCAGCACAGCAAAGCCAAGTGGGTGGATATTCTATACCGTAAATAAGTACAATAAAACAAATTGTGTATCTGACAAGTGAGATTCCACCAGAGCTGAGAATAATGAGTCTGCTCTTTTGATTGAAGAAAGGAAAATTGCTCAAGGTCTGCAATGACTGTGTAAAATATGGTTGAACAATAACATATAGTGTGTGGTAAACGTAGCAAGGCCCGTACATGAAGCTTGGGTAATCACAAATTACAGATGTTCCTCTGTCTTTGAGAAACTACAGAAGCCCCTTATCTATGAGACTGTAAATTTACAAATGCAAAAAAATTCGCATGTACAAGGAAAATTACTCAAGGTCTGCAATGAGTGTGTAAAACCTAGTTGAACAATAACATATAGTGTATTCTTGGTAAGTATGTAACCACAGGAAAAGATAAATCCAAGTATCCTTGAGCATAGAGTCCGGGAGGATACCTAGTGTCTGGTAAGGTACTGATAATAACGGCAAAACTCTGCTTAATTAGCCAAATTTAGGACATAACAGCGGGATGACAGCTGCGCATGTGGCAGACAGAAGGGGTAAAAGAGTTCAACTGAAAAAGTCTGTATAAAGGTCACTGAGGAAGACTCTTACTTCATCCCGAGACCCTTGCCCAAGACCACCAGGAGGCAGTGCGCATGCGGAAAAGACCTGCAGAACTAATTATCATACGAAGCGGCAGCAAAATTACATATTACACCACCCTAATGAATATGCATGTATAAGCTCTATAAAAGGAGTGACTCTATCATCCTCTGTGTGCGTGTTGGTGGAGCGGGGACTCCCCGCGCACGCAGCGCTGCTTTGCTTACTGCCTTTTTGTATTAGCTTACAATAAATTACTTTGACTTTCTAATTTGGACTCTGGCCGTTTATAACAAATTGGTGAGCCCGACGTGATATCTGAGTGGTCTCTCGGATTGGGTCTCCCTGAGGGGCGCCCCACAGGTTGTTACTGTGGCTCAGAGGAAGATAGTAATTGGGGTGGATCTCCAGATATCAACAAACAAAGAAGAGGCAATAAGCAAAGGAATTGGAGCTCCTGGATAGGGAAGGAAACTGCAGTTAAATTTACCCGTAATTCTGATGCACGAAGACCTGAACGAAGACGACGGAGCCGTAATTTTACGGGACACCGTTCGGTTGGGTGGGATTCGTTTGCCTGAGTATGTGACTGTGAGTGAGACGGAATATAGTTCCGAAGCAAGGGGCGGAGGTCCCGACGCAAGGAACAAAATTCCAAAGTGAGTGCAGAGGTCTTCTAACCGCGGTTCCAATATCCCGCGAGGGATACTGACCTGACACCAGGTCACTGTCACCCAGGAGCCATGGTCCCACCATGGCCATGGGTGCCACAATGACCACATCCCTATGAGAAGTGGGCCGTGCTCTTGTCACCAAGGCCGTGACCACCCAATGGCCATTGAGGGTGATGGCTGGAGGTGATGGAGGACAATGGTTTCCCCATCCCCGTTGTTCCCATTGTCCCAATTGTCCCCATTGTCCACATTGCCCTCGTTGTCTCCACTGTCCCGATTGTCCCCATTGTCCCTATTGTCACCATTGTAATCATTTCCCCCATTGTCACCACTGTCACCATTGTCACCATTGTTCCCATTCTCCTTATCCCAGTTGTCCCCATTGACCTCATTGTCTTCATTGTCCTCATTGTCCCGATTGTCTCCATTGTCCTCACTGTGCTCGTTGTCCCCATTATCCCCATTGTCTCCATTGTCTCCATTGTCTCGATTCTCCTTATTGCCTCCATTGTCCTCCTTCTCCCCATTCTCCTTATTGCCCCCATTATCTCCATTGTCCCCACTGTCCTCATAACCCTCATTCTCCCCATTGTCCTCATTGAACCCATTGCCCTCATTTTCCCCATTGTCTCCATTGTGGAAATTGTCTCCATTATCCTCATTGTCATAATCGTCAACATTATCTCCATTGTCCCCATAGTCTCCACTGTCCTTATTGACCCCATTGTCCACATTGTTACCACTGTTCCCATCTACCCATTGTCCCCATTGTCCCAATTGTCCCCCTCATATCCATTGTCCCCATTCCCCTCATGATCTCCATTGTCCCCATTTTAGCCATTGTCCCTATTGTCCACACTGTCCACATTGTATCCATTGTCTCCGTTGTCCCCATTGTCCCAATTGTGCAATTTGTTGCCATTGTCCTCATTGTCAACACTGTCAGCATTGTCTCCTTAGTCTCCATTGTCCCCATTTTCTCCACTGTTCTCATTGATCCCACTGTCCCCATTGTCTCCATTGTCCAAATTGTCCACATTGTCCCCATTGTAGCCATGGTGCCCATTGCCCCCATTCTCCCCACAATCTCCATTGTTCCCATTGTCCTCGTTATCCCTATTTGTCTCCATTGTCCTCATTGAACCTATTGTCCTCATTATCTCTATTTGTCTCCATTGTCCTCATTGACCCTATTGTCCTCATTATCCCCATTGTCCCAATTGTCTCCATTGGCCCCATTGTCCTTATTGACTCCATTGTCCTCATTGTCCCAATTGTCCTCATTGTCCGCTTTATCCCCATTATCTCCATTGTCCCCATTGTCATCATTCAAACCATTGTTCTTATTGTTTCATTTGTCCCCATTGTCTCCATTGTCCCCAATGTTCCCACTGTCCCCATTTTCTCCATTGTCCTGAATGTCTCCATTTTCCTCCATATCCCAGTTTTCCCCGTAGTCCTGATAGTCCTCATTCTCTCCATTGTTCCCGTTGTCCTTATTGTCCCAATTGTCCTCATTGTCCCCATTTTCTCTATTGTCCCCATTATCCCCATTGTACCATTATCCTGACTGTCCTGATTGTCGCCATTGTCTCATTTGTCTCCATAGTCCCCATTGTTCCCATTATCCTCATTATATGAGGATATGCCTCATATAATGTTGTGTTGCTAATGTTAATGTTAATGTTAATGTTAATGTTAATATTAATGTTAATGTTAATGTTGTTAATGTTATGATATTTCTCATATAATGTCAATGTTATTCCTCTTTGTATGTTTTTCGCATTGGAAAGGAGCAAGGTCCAAAGAACCGTCCCAATTCCAACTTACTCTCCTGTTGCAGAACGGTGAACAAAGCTGGAGTTAAGCGCTGTTGCTTTCATTTCATTTGGACCTTCCTTGCTCAAGTCTGGTTCTTATGTCTTTCATGGAAACAGCTTTAGCTCCATACACCAATGCTACATGGTAGCACTAAGTCCCAGGGAAGCATCTCCACCCTAAGGCCCCATCGGAGCCAGGCTCTTGTTTCATTGCAGCCATCTGAATAGATACAGGATGTCCTGCAAAGGGCTAAAGCGAGACAGCCATCGCTTAAGCTTATCTCAATCTCTGTATGCTGTAAGAATATACCTGTCAAACAGGTGCCAGGCAAGACTTATCATCATTTGCATGGTCTTAATCATGTCACACACTTCAAGAATGACAAATTGTATTTGGATGCAGTGACATTTTATAATACAAAAGGACAATAAGGAAAATGGAGACAATGCTGATAATGGGGGCAGTGGGGACATTGGGAATAATGGAGACAATGGGGACAATGAGGACAATGGAGACAATGGGGACAACGGGGACAATAGAGACAATGGGGGTGATGGGAAAAATAAGGAAATGGCAGACAATAGGGAGAATGATTATAAAGAGGACAATAAGGAAAATGGAGACAATGGTGACACTGGGGAAAATGAGGACAAAGGGAACAATGCTGACAATGGGGACAATGGGGACATTGGGAATAATGGAGACAATGGAGACAATGCTGACAATGGAGACAATGGGGACAATAGGGGCCTTGAGGACAAAGGAGACAATGAAGACAATGGGTACAATGGGGACAATGAGGACATTGGGGAAAGTGAAGACAATGAGGACAATGAGGACAATGGTACAATGGGGCAATGGGGATAATAATGACAATGGAGACAATGAGGAAATTGGGGAAAATGGTGCCAATGGGGACATTCAGGACAAAAGATACAATTGTGACAATACATACAATCAGGGCAATGGTGAAAAAGGGGAAAATGAGAACAATGGGGATAATAAGGACAAAGGTGACAAGGGGGCAAAGTGGGCAATGGGGACAGTGGGAACAATGGAGACAATGGAGACAATGGGGAAAATGAGGACAGTGTGGACAATGAAAAATTTAGTACAATGAAGCCAATGGGCAAAATGGCGATAAGGAGGACTATCAGGACAATAGAGGAAATGAGGATATTGAGGAAAATGGGGACAATGAGGACAAAGGAGAAAATGGGGTCAGTGGGGACACTGAGGATAATGATGACAATGGAGTCAAAGGAGACAATAGGGACAAGGAGGACAATGGTGAAAAAAGGGACAATGGGGTCAATGAGGACAATGGGGACAATGAGGACAAAGAGATAATGGGGAGAACTGGGACAAAAGAGACAATGGGGACAACGAGGACTATGGGGACAACGAGTTCTATAGAGACAATGTTGACAATGGGGACAATGAGGAAAATGGGAATAATTAGGTCAATGGGGACAATGGAGACAATTGGGATAATGGAGATAATGGGGACAATGAGTCCAATTTGGACAGTGCGGATAATTGGAGTAATGGAGACAATGGAGACAATGGGGACAATGAGGATAATGCAGACAATGGGTACAATGGGTACATTGAGGAGAGTGATGACAATGGGTACAATGGGGATAATGAGGACAATGGAACAATGGGGACAATAGGGACAATGGAGACAATGGGCATGATGGGATGAATGAGGAAATGGCGGACAATAGGGACAATGATTATAGGGAGGACAATAAGGAAAATGGAAACAATGCTGACAATGGGGACAATGGGGACATTGGGAATAATGGAGACAATGGGGAAAATGAGGACAATGAGGACACTGGGACAATGGGGCAATGGGTATAATAGTGACAATGGGGACAATGAGGAAATTGGGGAAAATGGAGACAATGGGGACAATGAGGACAAAAGGTACAATGGTGACAATACATACAATCAGGACAATGGAAAAAAAAAAGGACAATGAGAACAACGGGGATAATAAGGACAATGGGGACAATGGGGGCAAAGTAGGCAATGGGGACAATAAGAACAATGGGGACAGTAGGAACAGTGGAGACAGTGGATACAATGGGGAAAATGAGGACAATGGGGTCAATGACGACAATGGGGAGAATGAGGGCAATGGAGGCAATGGAGACAATGAGGACTATGAGGCCAGTTGGTATAATGAAGACAATGAAAACAGTGGTGAAAAGGAGGACTATCAGGACAATGGGAAAAAAGGGGATAATGAGGAAAATGGGGAAAATAAGGACAAAGGAGAAAATGGGCACGGGGGGACAATGAGGACAAAGGGGACAATGGAAACGATGGGGACAAATGAAACAATGATGAGAATGGTGAGAATGAGGGCAATGGGGACAATAGAGACAATGGTGATAATGCAGACAATGAAGACAATGGGGACAATAAGGACTACGGAGAAAATGTTGACTATGGGGATAATGAGGAAAATGGGGTAATTAGACCAATGGGGAAAATGGAGACAATAGCAATAATGGAGACAATGCGGACAATGAGGACAATATGGACAATGGGGATAACGGGGATAATGGAGACAATGGGGGCAATGAGGACAAAGCGGACAATGAAGACAATGGGTACAATGGGGACAAAGAGGACAATGGGAACAATGGGGACTAGGGAGACAATGGGGAGAATGGCTACAATGAGGACAATGGGGGCGATGGAGACCATGGGGACAAAGGGGACAATGGGGGTGATGGGAACAATGAGGAAAAGGCAGATAAGAGGGGTAATGATTATAAAGAGGACAATAAGGAAAATGGGGACAATGGAGACAATGAGAACAATGGGGACAATGCTGTCAATGGGGACAAAGGTGATATTGGGAATCATGGAGACAATGGGGACAATGAGGACAATGGAGACAAAGGGTATAATGGGGACAATGGGGGCAATGAGTTTAAAGGGGACAATGAAGACAATGGGTACAACAGGGACAATGAGGACAATGGGAACAATGGGGATTATGGGGACAAAGAGGGACAATTGGGACAGTGAGGACAATAGGGACTATGGAGACAAATGAGTCAATGGCGACAATCAGGACAGTCAGGATAATGGTACAATGGGGATAATGGGGACAATAGAGAAAATGGGGACAATGAGGACAATTGGGACAATAAGGACAACGGGAACAATGGAGAGAATGAGGACTATCAGGACTACGGGGAAAACTGGGATATGGAGGAAAATGGAGACATTCAGGACAATGGAGAAAATGGGGACAGTGGGGACATTGGGGACAATGGAGACAATGGGGACAAATGAAACAATAAGAGCAATGGTTTGAATGATGACAATGGGGACAATGGAGATAATGGGGATAAAGCGGACAATGAGGACAATTGGGACAATGAGGACAATGGAGTCAATAAGGACAATGGGGCCAATGGAGGCAATTGGGACAATGGGGATAATGAGGACAATAGGGTCAATGAGGACAATGGAGACAAATAGAGATAATGAGGACAATAGGTTCAATGAGGACAATGGAGACAAATAGGGATAACGAGGACAATGGGAACAATGGAGATAGTGGGGAGAATGGGGGCAATGGGCACCATGGCTACAATGGGGACAATGTGGACAATTTGGACAATGGAGACAATGGGGACAGTGGGATCAATGAGAACAGTGGAGAAAATGGGGACAATGGAGACTAAGGAGACAATGCTGACAGTGTTGACAATGAGGACAATGGCAACAAATTGCACAATTGGGACAATGGGGACAACGGAGACAATGGATACAATGTGGACAGTGTGGACAATAGGGACAATGGCTAAAATGGGGACAATGGAGATCATGAGGGGAATGGGGACAATGGATATGAGGGGGACAATTGGGACAATGGGGACAATGGGTAGATGGGAACAGTGGTAACAATGTGGACAATGGGGTCAATAAGGACAGTGGAGACTATGGGGACAATGGAGATAATGTTGACGATTATGACAATGAGGATAATGGAGACAATTTCCACAATGGAGAAAATGGGGAAAATGAGGGCAATGGGTTCAATGAGGACAATGGGGAGAATGAGGGTTATGAGGACAGTGGGGACAATGGAGATAATGGGGGCAATAAGGAGAATGGGGAGAAGGAGGACAATGGAGGCAATAAGGAGAATCGAGACAATGGAGACAATGGAGACAATGGGGATAATGGGGACAAGGAGCACAGTGAGGACAATGGAGACAATCGGGACAATGAGGACAATGAAGACAATGAGGTCAATGGGGACAACTGGGATAAGGAGAATGGGAACAATGGTGACAATGGTGACAGTGGTGACAATGGGGGAAATGATTACAATGGTGACAATAGGGACAATGGGGACAATCGGGACAGTGGAGACAACGAGGGCAATGTGGACAATGGGGACAATTGGGACAATGGGAACAACGGGGATGGGGAAACCATTGTCCTCCATCACCTCCAGCCATCACCCTCAATGGCCATTGGGTGGCCACGGCCTTGGTGACAAGAGCACGGCCCCCTTCTCATAGGGATGTGGTCATTGTGGCACCCATGGCCATGGTGGGACCATGGCTCCTGGGTGACAGTGACCTGGTGTCAGGTCAGTATCCCTCGCGGGATATTGGAACCGCGGTTAGAAGACCTCTGCACTCACTTTGGAATTTTGTTCCTTGCGTCGGGACCTCCGCCCCTTGCTTCGGAACTATATTCCGTCTCACTCACAGTCACATACTCAGGCAAACGAATCCCACCCAACCGAACGGTGTCCCGTAAAATTACGGCTCCGTCGTCTTCGTTCAGGTCTTCGTGCACCAGAATTACGGGTAAATTTAACTGCAGTTTCCTTCCCTATCCAGGAGCTCCAATTCCTTTGCTTATTGCCTCTTCTTTGTTTGTTGATATCTGGAGATCCACCCCAATTACTATCTTCCTCTGAGCCACAGTAACAACCTGTGGGGCGCCCCTCAGGGAGACCCAATCCGAGAGACCACTCAGATATCACGTCGGGCTCACCAATTTGTTATAAACGGCCAGAGTCCAAATTAGAAAGTCAAAGTAATTTATTGTAAGCTAATACAAAAAGGCAGTAAGCAAAGCAGCGCTGCGTGCGCGGGGAGTCCCCGCTCCACCAACACGCACACAGAGGATGATAGAGTCACTCCTTTTATAGAGCTTATACATGCATATTCATTAGGGTGGTGCAATATGTAATTTTGCTGCCGCTTCGTATGATAATTAGTTCTGCAGGTCTTTTCCGCATGCGCACTGCCTCCTGGTGGTCTTGGGCAAGGGTCTCGGGATGAAGTAAGAGTCTTCCTCAGTGACCTTTATACAGACTTTTTCAGTTGAACTCTTTTACCCCTTCTGTCTGCCACATGCGCAGCTGTCATCCCGCTGTTATGTCCTAAATTTGGCTAATTAAGCAGAGTTTTGCCGTTATTATCAGTACCTTACCAGACACTAGGTATCCTCCCGGACTCTATGCTCAAGGATACTTGGATTTATCTTTTCCTGTGGTTACATACTTACCAAGAATACACTATATGTTATTGTTCAACTAGGTTTTACACACTCATTGCAGACCTTGAGTAATTTTCCTTGTACATGCGAATTTTTTTGCATTTGTAAATTTACAGTCTCATAGATAAGGGGCTTCTGTAGTTTCTCAAAGACA
>JAESHU010000053.1:66463-112459 GCA_017639245.1 Myiopsitta monachus | reverse complement strand
TTTAAGTTGACAGAGGGGGGTGAATAAGATGAGACCTTTGGAGGAAGATTTCCCTGTGAGTGTGATGGGACACTGTCAGAGGTTGCCCAGAACGATATCCGTCCTGCAGTGGGTCTTTGCTGGTTCAAGGCATTTAGTGAGGCAGCTCTGCCCAGATTTACCACTGATTTAATATAGGTTTGATGAGAAGGAGAGAAATTCTATTGAATAACCATCAGGATTGGACCTGCTCGTGGAAAGATTGGAGTAAAAAATTCCAATAAACCCTCAGATTGCCATATTTGGGTGGGATATGGGCTGTGGTGACCCCTAAAGCACCCACAGAGTATTTTCAGAACCCACAGAGCATCCCAGGGATGCTCCTAGAGAATCCCAGAGAATGCCTGCAGCACCTCCAGAGCCCTCCATGGACCCAGTCAGAGCTCATGCATCACAATGACCATGGGGACATGGGGACCTCAGGGGTGGCTGATTCTGGAACTCCCCCTGTTCAGGTGTGCGAGGCCATGGAACCCCACAGAACCCTTCACTGGAGGCAGTGGGAGATAACAGCTGCCCCACGAAACACCAGCTACCGGTGGAGGAAGCAAGAGCAGCTCCTCTGCTGGTTTCCATCTTGGTGTCTCGGTGACAGTGATGCCTGTGGACACAGGAGCGTGGAACGAGGTGGGTGGCGATGGCGATCTTGGGGTGCTTTAGGAGCTGCCAAAAATACCTCAGGTGACTTCCCCAGAGTGGCTGCTTTGGACTCGGTGTGTGAGCTGTGCTGACTGAGCCGGCAGCTGAGTGCTGCTGCTGCCTTAAATCCTGTGTTCTGCCCTCATTTTTTGTGGGGAGAACAAGGGCCTGTGGGGATGGGACAAGGGGTAAGGGCTTTAACCTGAGGGAGAGGGGCGACTGAGAGGAGATCTTACAAGTTCTTCCCTGTGAGGGTGGCGGGACACTGGCACAGGGTGCCCAGAGAAGCTGTGGCTGCCCCGTGGCTGGCCATGTTCAAGGCCAGGTTGGATGGGGCTTGGAGCAAGCTGCTTGAGTGGAGGGTGTCCCTGCCTTTTTCAGGGGTTGGAGCTGGATGAGCTTTAAGGCCCCTCCCAACCCAATCCATTCCATGCTTCTGTGACATCCTCAGGTCCCCAGCACTGACAGGTGGCAGATCATGATGCTGGCACCCATTGCCGTGGGCTCGCTGGCAGGTGAGTGCTAGGCCTGGCTCTTTCCCTGGCTTTTTGGCCACTGCAGTGGTTGCTGCATGCAAGGAGGGATGTGGGAAGAGGCTGTGTGTTGGCTGAGGTGGCATGGTCCTGCTGGGACCTGGGTTTCCCCCCCAGAAACCCAGTGGGCAGGGACTGGGGCTTTGTCACTGCTGTGATTGCAAAGCAGGGAATCCCCTATCCAAGGAGGTTGTGTTGTTCTCTGCTCCCTTGCCACTTGTGCCTAGGACACCCCTTAGCTGCAGCCCAGCAGCGCTGCTCTGCCTCCCTTTGGCTGCATGGCTTCAGTCCAATGTTTCCTATATTGCAGAGTGGGAAATGCTCTGTGTTCTGGGAAAATCCGAGAGTCCCCTTCCAATCCTCCCTTCGAGGGTATCCTCTCCTCAAATGCCATTGATTTCTGAATCATGTAATTCCAGACTAGGTTGTGCTGGAATGGACCTTAAAGCTCATGCAGGGGTTGCAGCTGGATGAGCTTTAAGGTCCCTTCACCCCAACCCAGTCTGGGGTTCCATGATTCTCTGCTGTGCAAATGTCGGTCACTCTCCACTTCTCATAGGTGGCCGTGACGCCCTGTTCCATTGCCCAGGTTGAGCTGTGACCCCTCGCATGCTCCACCTCTGCACCAAAGGCACTGGAGTAGAGCAGCCCGTGAGGGACCTCCCCGAGCCGGCTGTGCAGAGGCTGGTCCCCCGTGGTGACTCCTGGAGCACCCCTGGGTACCCGGTGGCCATGGTCACGATGCTGCCGCCATCACAAAGCGGTGGCGGTCGCTGTGGAGATGCCCACTGTGACGGGGCCCCACGGTGAGCGTGGGCTATTTAAGGAGCAGAGCCCTGCAGGAACCGGTGCAGAGGAGACCCCTCCGTCGGGAGGCTGCATCTGGCCTGGCTGCCCCGCGCATCCAGGTACGTGTTCTTTGACTTTGCAATCCTGGTTTACTGTTGGCTTGAAAGGCATTGTGTGTGCGTGCTGCAGAGGGAGGAGAATCTGTCAGGAGATGTGCTGGTGCCATCCCAACTGTGGGAGCAGGGGATGGGTGAGGAGGAGGCACTGGGCTTATTCATGTGCTTGGAGCTGAGCTCTGCTTCAGAGGTGCTGGGCGCGAAGCAGGCACCTTCTGTGTGCGGGAGCTGCTGGTGTCAGAGGTGCTGAGAAGGTGTCAGGGCAGGAGCAGCCCCTGGGCAGTGCAGCTGCTGGTGCTGTCACTGGAGCTCAGCACAAGGGGACCTGCTTGGCTCTGGCAACGCCTGCAGAAGCTCGGGGGGCATTTCCCAAGACAGGAGGGGTGCTGGTGGCTCTGGTAAAGCCCAGGCCAACTCTGGGCATTGTGCAAGGCTCCAGTGCTCTGCTGGGCCCTGGCAATGCATTCTGGAAGGTGACAAAGGCCCTGGCAGGTGCAGGCAGAGCACGGAAGCCCACTGGGCACTGCACAAGGTGGGAAGGAGCTGGTGGGCTCTGGGCACGCCGGCGCAATCCTGACTGCGGCAATGCCCACGGGAGCCCCTGTGCTCCCCCAGCAACAGTGCCAGGGCAGGAGCTGTTGCTGGGCCTCTCCTGCCCTTGGCAAGCACTGCCCCAGCCCCAGCACCACTCAGGAGCTGTGCTTCCTGAGCCAAGGAAAGCTGCTTCCAGCTGCGTGCCCATACAAAGAGCCCATCTCCAAGAGTGCAAACATCCAGCCCCTGCTGCACAGCAAAGGGACCAGGACAGGGTCAGTGTTGAAACCCAGCTGGGAACTCAGCACCAGCTGCTGCTCACTCAGCACCTGGGTTGAATGGGGAAGAGAATGGGAACAGTGTGAAACCCATGGGTTCAGATGAGAACAGTTCAGGAGCTGAAATCAAGTACAGTATTGTAATATTAGTATCGTTATTCATAGTAATGGACACAACAAGGGGAGAGATGAAGAGGAGCCAAAAGGGGAAAGGAAGCACCAACAGCAGCATACAGTTTGCTTTGGGGGTGCTTCCTGCTTGTGTGCTGCTTCAAGGAGATTTGGGGTTGCCCCAGGATTTTGGGGGGCACCATGATTGCTTTGGGTGCCTTCAGGGCCCTTTGGGGGTGGCAGAGTGGTTTTGTGGTACCCCTTTATTGGGCTGCCACTTTTGGAGTGTCCACCCCCTCTGACCCCTGAATTCACTACTGAACCCAAAGCAATGTTGGGGTCCCCCCAGTGGATCTGTGGTCCCAGAGCATTTTGGGGGACCCCAGGGCAGGTGCTGGGGGAACCACACATTCTAGACAACCCCTTTTCAGGGGGCTCCTGGCTGCTGCACTGAGCTGGGGGGGCTTTGGAGCTGCAGGGTTTGGGTCTGGGGGCATTTAGGTCTCTCCGCTGGGATTTTGGGTGCAGGGGGTGCTGGCTTCCGGGGCGCCGGGTTCTGGGGCCCCACCCGGCTGCCAGGTGCATGTGCAGAGCCAAGAGCCTCTTGAGGTGCTTCTTGCACAGCTCCTTCAGGTCCTGGCACTGCTGCTGCAGCAGCTTCACGTCGGCCTTGTACTGCCGTAGCTCCTGCAGTGACTGCGGGGACATCTCTGTGGGGGGGGTGCAGGGGCCAAAGCTCCCCAGGGGCAGGAATCTGGGGGACCCCCAGTCCCTCAGTGGAGGCACCTTTGTCCCTCGGCACCCTGAGTCTCACCGGCTGCCCTGTGTTTCCCCATGGAAGTCAGTGGGGGGAATTTGAGAGTCAGAGGAAGATTTGGGGATTCAGGGGAGTTCTGGGATTCAGGGAGGTCCCAAAGACTCTCAGGGGGGTGCAGGGATTTGGGGGACCCCCCATCTCCTGAAGATGGAGGGTACATGCGTCCCAGGGCACCTGGGGCATCACTGGATGCCCCATGTGGTCCCTTTGCCATAAACAGGGGGATTTTGGGGCTTCAGAGGGATGTGGGGTTCTTGAGAGATTTCAGGGTTCATGGGGGGTCTCCGAAATCGCCCATAGTGGGCACAGTAATTTGGGAGACCCCCCATGTTCCACAAAACAGTAGTGTACATCCATCCCAGGGCACCCCAAGTCTCTCCTTGGTGTCCCATGTCCCCCAAAGGTGGGGATGTGTTGGAGAAAGAGAACCTGGGAGTTCAGAAGGGATCTGGAGGCTCAAGGGGGATTCTGGGGTTCAGGAATCTCCCCAAAACTCCCCAGGGGGATGCAGGGATTTGGAGGACCCCTCCATGTCCCAAAATAGGAGTACATGTGTCCCAGGGCACCCTGTGTCTCTCTTCAGTGCCCGATGTCGGCCAATGGAGGTAAATGGGGGGAATTTGGGGGCTCATGGGGAGGTCCCCATTCTCAGAGGGAGGGTGTGAGAGTAATTTGGGGGACCACCAGAGCCCTCAATCAGGGGCTAAAGCCACCAGAAACCACCCCAGAGATCATCGGGGAGGGGGGAACAGGAGACCTGGGGGGACCCATTATTATTATTCATGTTGTTGGCATTATGATTAATATTACAGTATTGCTTTGCTGTGGCAGCAGGGGCTGGACGTTTGCACTCTTGGAGCTGGGCTCTTTGTATGGGCACGCAGTTGGAAGCAGCTTTCCTTGGTCAGGGGAAAGGGTGCAAGAAGGAGCAAACTGATACTGCATGTCCACAATTGATAGATTATAGACACTGTCCCAGATTGGGTGTTTTCTGGCAGTCCTGATGCAGGTGCAAAGGCACTCCTGAACTATTTGGTGGCAACCATCAAAATAGCAGGCTCCTTATTCTCAGCTCTGGTGGAATCTCACTTGTGAGACACTGTGACTGTGCTTGAGCACCCTCAGTCGGATAAGAATCATTCTCCTTGCAGACAGTGGACTTGCTGTTTTGTGACAGTGCAGTGACCAAGCAAACAGGCACCAGTCTGTACAGACACCTGGAGGTTTGATGCTGCATCTCCTGTAGTTGAAAATGGATTGTCACCAAGGTCCATGGATTTGTGATGGGCAGGCACTGTGGCCTAACTAAAACCTGAAGCCCACAGCACAGACTTGAAGGAGCTCTTCTATCTGCAGGGCTGAATAAGTGCAGCACTTTGTAAGGTCAAGTCCGCTTCTTATTACTGTTGTTGATAGTTTGCGGACACTGTGTGAAACGAACTCTTTCTCTATTTAAAAGGGCAAAGTAATGTGTCAGGCATGTGGCACGGGAAGTCTTCACCATAAACACTGTGTGACTTGTGCAAGCAAGCTGCCTGAAATACAGACGCTGAGGCTCCTTCCATCGGTCCCACAGGGGTTAATCAAATCAAAGGAGAACATTCTTATCTCTGGAAAATTGAAGTCTCAGCCCTGTGTCCCTGCACCTCTCTCTATTACACAGCTGATTTTCTCATTTGCTTTTAACATCTCAGCCACAATCTGGATCTTTTGCTTCACTGGAGATAAGGAAAAGAAATAATTCTAAACATCTTGACCATTTTTAGCCTGTTTCCTTTGGAAACAGCTCTGAAAGGCTGAGTTCGGGTTTATTCTGAGATGTGTTTGAGTCCACAAGAAGGCTTCTTGTGCAATCTGAGTGTCTCAGAGCCCTTCCTACGATTCCACTTCTATTTGAATACATTTCTGTTTAAAAAGCATTAAGTCTGTTCAGGGCATGGCCTCTGCCCGTTCCCACCTCACCTCCTCAGAGTCCTCGCTCCTGCAGAGTGCAGACGTCTGTCCCTGCATACAAAGGCGCAAGGGCCTTGGCTTCAAACTGCTCCAAGAGGCAAAGTAAAGAAACCCAGCCTCTTGTCTAGGCAAAAGGCATTGCAATTTCCTACCATAGCAAAGCAGCTGCAAATCTGGTGCCTGAGCAGTATGGTCTGAGTGGTCTCTGTCAGGTCACTTGGGGGCAGTTGTGGGTCTGGGTGATCACTTGGCAGTAACTTAGGTTAGTAACTTAGTAACTTGGCAGTTTTAGGTCTGGAAGGTCACTTGGGGGGCAGTTGTGGGTCTGGGGGTTTACTTGGGGGTGACTTGGGGGGGCAGTTGTGGGTCAGGGAGGTCACTTGGGGGAGCAGTTGTGGGTCTGAGTGGTCTCTGAGGTCATTTGGAGGGTAGTTGTGGGTCTGGGGAGTCTCTTGAGGGGTAGTTGTGGGTCTGGGGTGTCACTGAGAGGGCAGTTGTAGATCTGGGGTGATCACTTGGGTGGTAGTTGTGGGTGTGAGGGGTTACTTGGGGGTCAGTTGAGGGTCTGGGGGGTCACTTAGGGGGCAGATGTAGGTGTGCAGGGGTCACTTGGGAGCAGTTGTGGCAGTTGTGGTTTGGGGGGCTCACCTGGGGAGCAGTTGTGTCTCTGAGGGTTCTCTTTGTGGTCACTGGGGGGCAGGTGTGTGTCTGGGGTTTCACTTCTGGGTCACTTGGGGGCAGTTGTGGGTCTGGGGAGTCACTTTGGGGTCACTTGGGGGGCACTTGTGGGTCTGGAGGGTCACTGAGGGGGCACTTGTGGGTCTGGGGTATCATTTGGGGGGCAGTTTTCAGTCTCAGGGGTCACCGTGGGGCTGTTGTTGGTCTGGGTCAGTCACTTTGGGGGCAGTTGTGGATCTTGGGTGTCACCTGGGGGTCACTTGAGGGTCTGTTGTAGGTGAAGGGTGGGTTACTTGGGGGTCACTTAGGGGGCAGCTGCGGGTCTGGGGGGCTCACCTGGCGTGCAGCTGTGGTTCTGGGGGGTCACTGGGGGCAGTTGTGGTTCTGAGTCATCACTTTGGGGGCAGTTGTAGGTCTGGGGAGTAACTTTGGGGTCACTTGGAGGGCAGCTGTAGGTCTGGAGTATCATTTGGGGAGTAGTTGTGGGTCTGAGAGGTCTCTTGGTGGTCACTGGGGCAGTTGTGGGTCTGGGGGGTCACTCGGGGGGCAGATATGGGTGTGGGGATGACCTGGGGAGCAGCTGTGGTGTGGGGGCTAACTTGGGAGGCAGTTGTGCATCTGAGGGGTCTCCTTTGGGTAACTGGGAGGCAGTTGCAGGTCTGGAGGGTCACTTTGGAGTCACGTGGTGGGCAGTTGTGGGTCTGGGGAGTCACTTGAGGAGCAGTTGTGCATATGGAGATTAACTGGGGGGGCAGTTGTGGGTCTGGAGGGTCACGAGGGGGCAGTTATGGGTCTGGGAGTCACTGGGTGATCACTTGGGGCACAGTTGTAGTTCTGTGGAGTCACTTATGGGTCACTTGGGGGTCACTTGTGGGGCAGTTGTGGGCCTGGGGACTGACTTTGGAATCACTTGGGGAAGAGTGGTGGGTCTGGGGCATCATTAGGGGTCACGCGGGCTGTAGTTGCCTCTCTATGTACTCACCTGGGGGGCAGTTGTGGGTCTGGGGTGTCACTTCTGCACTTCACTGGCAGTGTGTCCCAGACACTGGAACATCTGCATTGCTGTGGCTGGCACTGCAGTAGCGGCTGCGCTTGTTGCAGTGGTTGGAATAGCTGCATTGTTAATGCCTCTCATTGTCATGTAGTAGCCGCTGTCCCAGTACCTGGGGTTGCAGTGGCCACAGTGCTTGTGGCTCGCACTGGAGAAGCCTCACTGCTTGTTGCTGTGGTTGGAATACCTGCAGTGCCTGTCACTGGAGTTGTAGAAGCCACAGCACGTGTCCATGGCATTGGAGTAGCCCATGTACCTGTCATCATGGTTGCAGTAGACACAGTTCTTAGGGCTTGGGTTAGAAAAGCCTCAAGCATTGCAGTAGCCGCAGTGTTTTCAGCTGTTCAGGTATTCCATCTCTGGGAAGGAACAATGGCACTACTCCAGGGCCTGCAATGTATACAGTGGCTACGTCAAACCCAGCCACAAACACTGCGGCCTCTCCAATGCCAGGGGCACACACTGCTGCTCCTGCAACCCCATCAACAAGCAGTGAGCTTGACCTCGCTGGTTGTCGTGGGAGCCGGAATCAAACTCATACTCATAGAGTTATCAGTTTGTTCCATTTATTGGTTAACAACAGCATTCTTTTATAGTGCACTGCAGTTAAATGATTGGTTAATAAGGCTACATATCTTATGCTAATTGGTTTTACATTGTTGTCATAGGTTGCAGATTAGCTAGCGGTCTCAGAAACATTAAAGCATTCAGCAAATACCTAACTAGATACATCTTTTAGCAGAGTGTCAGCAATAGTTTAGTCATTGGTTATTACAACAATAAGCTATTCAC
The DNA here is from genome assembly GCA_017639245.1 of Myiopsitta monachus. Taxonomy (NCBI): domain Eukaryota; kingdom Metazoa; phylum Chordata; class Aves; order Psittaciformes; family Psittacidae; genus Myiopsitta; species Myiopsitta monachus. The sequence continues at coordinate 104,129 of JAESHU010000053.1, read as the reverse complement.
CCACTATAGTCACAAGAGTAGATAGTTTCAACATTCCTGAGGTGTCTGCCCTACTCAAGATCCTGTCTTACTGACTACCACACTGTATTATAGTGTAACATTGTATATATGCCCAAGGTTGCTCTAGCCTTACTTCATCAGCAGCTGTGTCAGCAGCTTTAAGCGGCCTAGTCAGAGGCCTATACAACTCGAGCTCTTGCTTACCCGTCTGACATGAGCAGCTCAGTCATGCTAACATGCCCCTGCTCATTGAGCCATTCCTCCACAGCTGGTGGCCAGGTTGAGGATGATGTTCTTGGACTTGATGTCCCTGTGCAGGACACCGCAGCTGTGGCAGTGCCGCACAGCCACCAGCACCTGGAACAAAATGCGCTGCGCCCGATCCTCGGGCAGGGACCTCTGCTTTCTGATGAACTCAAAGAGGTCCTGCGATGGCTGTGGACGCTCCATAACCAGCATGAAGGAGTGGGGCAGTTTAAACCAGTCGAGGAGCTGGATGATGGCACTGCAGCCGGAGCGCACCTTCTTCAACATGGCTATCTCCATGGGAATGCGAGTGCCGCTGGGCTGCAGGGGGACCATGACACTGTCAGCTGGCCCAGGGGTCCTGTGCCTCCCTGCCTGGGATGCTCTGATGCCCCCCTGCCCGCCCCCACTGTTCCCAGGTGCCCCCCCCCCCCAGCTCTGGGGATGCTCTGGTGCACCCCTACCAGGCCCCAACGGTAGCAGGCACCCTCTGCCTGGGATGCTCCATGTCCCCCGGTGACTCCACACCCGCTCCCCTCGCGCTGTCCCGGTTTCCCTCCTCACGGCCCCACCGGCTCACTCCCACCCGCCCTGTCCCGAGCTGCCTCAGTGGCCCCGCGCACTCACCCGCTCGCCCCAGGAGTAGATGCGCCCCCGAGCCGCTCGTTTCATCGCCACCTGCAAGCCAAGCGCAGCGCTGGGCTGAGCTGAGCCCTCGGCCCACCCCCTCCCCGCCCCTTACCGGGGTGTTGTCAGCGAGGCGGACGCCGGAGTACACCGACCCGAAGCCGCCTTTCCCGAGCAGCTCTCCCGCACGGTAAAGCAGCTCCATGGTCTCCTCGTCCTTCCCCACGCGGCTGCTACCGCTGCTCGCGGGGTCCCGGCCGGCCCCCACCGGCCGCTGCGGACCGAGCAGAGCCGCGTCATTCCCGGCGTTTCCCGGCCGAGGCTCCGCGGCGTGGCTCTCCCCGCCGGTCCCGGAGCGCAGATAGGCCGACGGGTCAATGCGGGTCAGGAGCACCACGGGCACCTTGGCCGACCGCGCTCCCGGTGCCGACACCCCCGCAGCCGCACCGCGCCCCGGGGGCTCGGGGGTCGCGGCTGCCGGGCGGCTGCGGGGCGGGGAAGGAGCGGCCGCGGCCCCACTGCTCCACGCTACACCGGGCACCCGCGTGTGGCGGCGGCCGCCGGGCGGCCCCGGGCGGAGCGGGGCCTGGGGCCGGGCCGGGGAGCGCCAGGGGGCGGTGCTGCCTCGCCAGACCCAGCGGCGGCGGCTCGCCCAGCGCCGCCACTGCCAGTACCGGGAGAGCCGAGCGGCGCCGCGAGCCCTGGCGGGGGGCTGGGGGAGGCGGGGGGCACCATGGCGGAGAGCGGAGGAGGGAGGGCTCCGAGCCGCCCAGAGCTGCCGCCGCCGCCGCGCCTGTTGCTGCTGCCGCTGCTGCTAAAGCCGCTGCAAAAGCCGCTCAAGAGCCGCTGCTGCCGCTGCCGCCGCAGCCTCGCCCTCAGCGGCTCTGTCCACGCGCGCCCCGGGCGCCCGCTACCAGCGGGCGCAGCGGGGGGTGCTCGCGCCGCGGGAGCCCGTGGAACGGCGGAGCGGGCTCGTGTGCCCCTCGCCCGGCCGCAGCGTCCCCGCGGCTGAGCCTTTGTAAACTGAACCTGAGCCTTTGGAGCCTTTGGTTCCGAGTGGAAACTGTGTTTTATTTCATGCATTTAATTTCGTTTCGTATTAGGAAAATATTCCTCATGCTGGGGGGAGTGAGGCACTGGCACACTCTTGCCCCGAGAAACTCTGACTGCCTCATCCCTGGCAGTGTTCAAGGCCAGGTTGGACACAGGGGCTTGGAGCCCCCTGCTCCAGTGGAAGGTGTCCCTGCCCGTGGCAGGGGTAGGAGCTGGATGAGCTTTAGGGTCTCCCCTGACCCAAACCATTCTATGACTTTATGACTCCGTGACTGCAACAAGCAGTGGGAAAGCCAGGCTGGTGTCCAAGCTAGCTTGGATGAAGTTGTGTTTGCTGCTGTGGGGTAGGAGGGAGTGGCAGGAGGAGGTGAGGAATCTGGAAGGAATATGAAATTCTTGAGTCTTGGATGCTCAGTTTGAGTCTGAGGGAGGCATGGTTTTGTCCCTTAGCTGGAATGGAATCAGCTGCTGGTGAAATTGGAAGCCCCAGAGGAGAGTGGTATCTGGAAGCCATGCTCAGATGAGCTTGCTCTGATAGCAGAAGTGGTTTTCCACTGGAGACGGACTAAGCAGTCGATGGCTGCCTTGTCTTTTCTAGGAGTTCTCTTGTCTAAGAAATGTCTACTTGTAAAGAGGAACCAGCTCATACTCATTTCCAATGTGTGGGTCCCATTCCTAGGCCTTTGCTATCTCCTGCAAGCAGTCGTTCTCTTTGTTACTCATTGGCAGAAGTCTTGGGGCCCATTTGGAGAAAAGCCTGGTGCGTGTAAGCATTGTCAGACGAGGTGTTTTGCTTGAATTCCTGCCTAGTGAAAATAGCACCTGAGAGGGCTTTGCAGCAAGGGGCTGTTTTGGGGATGCAGGGAACTGTTTAACTCTTTGTGCCAGCTGTAGGCTTTCCTGAAGGAAAAGGAAAGGCCGGTCAGCCCTGCCTCATCTAACCCAGGGGAGGCGTGTGGATGGGGAGTATGAGTGGGACATGAGTCCCGGCAGGAAGGGGTTCAAACGCTTTCTGAAGTAGAAGAGACCGCTTTCAACACTAGAAAGTCAGGAGGAGCAGCTGCCAACGTAGTAAATTTCATGTAGAACAGGCTTTGGAGCTGTTTTCCTAGGTAGTGGTTTCTCTATTCGGGCTGCTTTTGCTAGATCCGTACCACTATTCTAAGGGTGTTGCAGCATATTTCCCACCTTCCCTACTGTGAAATCTTTTAGAGGGCCGTGTGGTCGTGGGGAGACACTTGCTTCCTCAGCCTGCAGTTGCTCTTTGTTGAGGGATTTCTCCACCGTGCATGTAAAAGTAACCGGAGGAGCTGCGTGTCACTGTTGGGCTCCGCCTGAACTGCAGGCTTGTGTCGTGTGCCTGCCCACCGGCCTCTTGCAATGCCTTGGGGAGAGCACGTGCCAAGCCCTTCCCCTTCAGTGAGGAGTTGTGTTCTAGAGAAGCATGTATTGTCAGCCTATGGAGCCCTCGGGAATGGGATGCTGCCTTTCAAGTAGAGAGATGGGGCGACCTGCAGTGCATGACGGCTGTCTTGGGATGCCTGTGGTCCAGCTGTGTTGTGAACCCAGCCTGCTGCTGGAGAAGCTGCAGCGCTGGATGCTGTCCCTGTGTGTAGTACTGGCCTGCAAAGGGGAGGCAGGAGAAAGAAGGTGAAATTGTTCTGAGTGTAAAGGGGAAGGATGGTGAAAGTGGTGACTCTAATGGTGAGAAGCGTCCAGAGATCCCTGGTCGTAGGTAAGGATCTTGTTCTGTGGTCTGCTGGTAGAGCAGAGATGTGAATTGAAAGAGCAGCTGGAAAACAAGCCTGTTGATGCTACTAGGAATAGCTCAAGGCAGTTAGGAAATCTTAGTGTTCCTGTTCCCTTCCCTGTGAGTATTGAAACATGTTTTCTCTTTTTCCTTCTAGATAGAATTGCTGAGGCTCTCTAATATGTCTTTGCACTTGTGGAATTTCATCCCCTGTGCCACACCTGGAGCGCTAGCACATCTTGGCTGCCGATGGATCTCTTCTCGTCTGTGATGGGTTCAGCAGCAGCAGTCATTTTTCTCCTTCTAAAAAGGCAGGCAGCCTGTCAAGACGAATAAACGATAGCCACTGAAAAACAGCAGGAAGAAGCACCTGAGGAGGGTTCAGCACCCAAAGCAGAACCATGTGCTCCTCAAAGACCGCTTCCCTTGCTGGAAGAGGAATGCACAGAGCATGGAGCCTCAACCTCCCTGCTGGCAGCAGGGTGGCAGCTGCCCTCTCTTCTCTCTCAGACTGATGAGAGGCTGGGTCTCTCACAAGACCTTCCATGCCTGCCAGTAACAGTTCAGGCCCACACTCTTGAGGGCAACAGTAAAAAACTAGAATAGGATCTCAAGAGGAGAGCACGGATGCATCTGAATGTGGGACACTGTGTGGAGGGCCTGCTGCAGAACGCAAGGCTGTCTGTTGCATGAGGCCAGCGTTCAGAGTCACTGGGCGTATCTGCAAGCCCTGACAGATGTGCTGAGCAGAGCTGCGTGCCAAGTGAAACTCCTCGTGCTCTGAAGCTACCTGAAGAGAGCAAAGTGCCATTCAGCAATGGGGTACCGAAGGAGGATGGTCCAGACCTGCGTCATGAGTGTAGCAAGGAACCAAGGGATGGATGAAGATTGCCACCAAGGTAAGGAATTTGAAAATCCTCCTAAAAAGTGTGGTGAACAAGCATTTATGTGCTGTAACCCTTTTGCTTCAGAACATGTGCAGGTAAATCTTCCTCGTGTTTAACTTCCCCCCTAGATGACTATTTAGCTCTCAGGTGCAGGTGGATCTGCATTTGTTCTCAGAATTCCCATCTCTAGGATTCAATGTTAGCTGGGTGATCTTCAGGGAATACTGCAAAGGGGTGAGCAGGCTGGTCCCTGTTCAGCACAAAGTTTCTTGTCCAAAGCTGAGCATGTTCTCGAGTAGCCCAGTGAAATGGACTGTGGATGTAGGCCAGGCTGTAGAAGACCTTGCTGGTTTGCGAGAGACCTGCTCATCCCAATGGTTTCTGCTTCCGTTGGGCAGTCTCTAGTGAGCCCTGGGCCCATCTCTGTGTTTGTGAGCTGCTGCTGGAAGGAAGCCCTGAGGCAGGTTTCTGAGGTGCTGCTGGATGAACTGGGGCAGTGCCCTGATGAACTGTGATAAAATGGGTCAGTTCAGACCTTGCACCTCTCTTTTTGCTTGGAAGGGCAGGTGCATGCTAGAAAATCCCAACAGGGAGCAGGGCTGATGCGGTTCCCCATCTCTGTGTGATGCTGTTGCCTTCTAGATCCTGGATGATGCGTGTGTGGCAGAATGCAAAGCTGTCTGAGCAGATGTTAACCTGTGTGACCTTGAGGATGGATGTTAAAGTCCTTTCTAGGAGCTGTGGTACCAATAGCCCTTAATGACAGGGCCAGTAGCCCTTGTAATGCCTACAGAGTAGTTGGAATGCTGGTTGTTGCGAGACATGGGGATTGAGTTTGCCAACAATTAAGGATTAAACCCACAAACCATTTGTGACATGTTGCTCTAGTGAGAGCAGCCATAGGAAGAAATCGGTTTTGCCTTGTTGTGAATGCTGGTGTGACAAAAAGGTACAAGTGTGCTGTGGAGCCTGGTGGCAAGAAAGAGTGGCAGCTCTGCACTGAGACAGCTGAAGGGAGATGGGCCAGAGCAGGAAGCTTTGATGGTTTTCACTCTTGGTGGGGGGGTTGGGCAGTGGGAGCTGGGAATGTACTTCTCTGCTTTGGAGAAGGCAGCGAGAGTCTCATCAGGACTTGTGTGAGCTGCTTCTGAGCCCTGCACAGGCAGAGATGTCCCTGGGCAGAGCCCTACTGCCGGGAGGGGTGCGCAGGGCAGAGCTGAGCACCCAGGCCTGTAAGCACTGAGAGGGAGCAGAGGTGGGCCCAGAGCAGCAGCTCCTGGCAGGGACAGCTCCAGGCAGCAGAGATGTGGGCAGGGAGTTGGGGGAAAACTGCAGCCTAGGCCTGGGGAGGGTGTGTTCAGGCAGCTCTCTTGGTGTCTGGCACTGGAGGTGGCTGCTGGCCATGCTCTGCTGGGCGAGGAGCTGACTGTCTCTCTAGAAAGTGCAGGCAGCTGAGAACCAGAGTGATGGACTCTGCAGCAACCTCGAGTAGGCACCAACCCACAGACGGTTGAGCCCTTTTGTCTGTCCCATTGGCTTCAAAAACTTACTAAGGAAATTTATCCCTAAAAAAAGTCCCTGTTCAGATGTGACACTGGAAAAGCAAACAGCCCAAGCAGCCTTGTTGTAGGACATGGGGTGTTCCCCAAATCCCTGCACCAGCCCTGGGAGCGTTGGGGATCCCCCCAATGACCAAATCCCCTCTGAACCCCCAAACTCTTCCCCTCAACACATCTCCACCCTGGGGGAACGTTGCCCACCCCAGAGCGACTCAGAGTGCCCTGGGACCCAGGTACATGGGAGATCCCCGAGGTACATTTTCGGCACATGGGAGATCCCCCAATATAATGTGCCTCCTGCAAGGAGTTTTTGGGAATCCCCTCCCGAACCTCCAAATGTTCTTTGAATTCCCAAATCCCCCCAGCCCTCCAAATTCCTCCCATTTATGGCAACGGGGCTCCCTAGGGCATCCAGTGTGATTCAGCTGCCCTGGGATTGATGGACCCCCCATTGTCGGGAGAAGGGGAATCTCTGAAATAGCAGAGCCATCCTGAGGAGTTTGAGGACCAGCCTGAATCCCCCAAATCCTCCTGGGATCCCCAAGATCTCCCCAAACCCAAAGCCCACAGCTGCAAAGCCACCCCGGCTCAGCGCAGTGGCACAGCCACACTAAAACAGGGGTGTGCCGAAAAGTGGGGTCCACCCAGCACCCACCCTGGGGGATCCTCAAGGTGCTCTGGGACCCCCAATCCACTGGGGGGACCCCAGCATTGCTTTGGGTTCAGTAGTGAATTCAGGGGGCCAGAGGGGGTGGATCCCCCAAAAGGGGCACCCCAAAACCATGCTGCCCCCCAAATGGCCCTGGGGGCAGCCAAAGTAATCGTGGTGCCCCCAAAATCCTCGGGTAACCCCAAATCTCCTTGAAGCACAACAAGAGCAGGCAGGACCCCCAAATGGGATTCCTGGGGCAGCCCGAGAGTGACCTGCACCCTCCCGTTACCCCAGGCCCTCCCAAATGAACCCAGGAACGCAAAATCCGGGAGGGGCCCCACCAAACACCCCCACCCCCAATGGGGATGCCCCCAAAAAGCTGTTTCCTCCCCCAGGCCACCAGCCCCAAATTGCTTCTTGTTCCCCCAAACCACACCCCATGGGGCATTGCAACCCCTGCCCCTGTTCCCAGGGAGCTGGGGGGCAGCCCCAGAGTGGGGGGGTGCCTGATTTGGGGTGTCCCCCCCAAAAGACCACCAGCAAGGAGGTCTGGTGGGGGATGAGCAGGAGCACCTGCAGCAGGGACTGGGAGCACTGGGATATTGAAACCCCATCAGTATCTGGGGCCAGAGTGGCCAGTATTGGTCTGTATGGTGCAAACTGGTCCATACTGCTCCATACTGGGATGTGTAAATATGCAGATGACACCAAGTGAGGTGGGAGCGTTGATCTGTTGGATCCCTCTGCAGAGGGATGTGGACAGGCTGGATCTATGGGCTGTGGCCAATGGGATGAGGTTCAGGAAGGCAAAGTGTGGGATCCTGACCTTGGGCCACAACAACCCCTGCAATGCTCCAGGCTTGGGGAAGAGCGGCTGGAAACTGCTCATGGGAAAGGAGCTGTGGGTGCTAATTGATGGAGCGGAACATGAGCAGCTTGTGCCCAGGCAGCTGGGAAGCCGCCAGCATCCTGGCCTGTATTGTACCACCAGTGTGGTGGCAGGGCCAGGGCAGGGAGTGTGCCCCTGCAGTGGGCACTGGTGAGGCTGCACCTCAAATCCTGGGTTCAGTTCTGGGCCCCTCTCTACAAGAGAGACATTGAGGTGCTGGAGCGGGGCTAGAGGACAGTGGAGCTGTTGCAGGGCCTGGAGCACGGTGTGATGGGAACGGCTGAGGGACGTGGGGGGTTCAGTCTGGAGAAGAGAAGGCTCGAGAGGATCTGATGGCTCCCTACAACTGCCTGAGAGGAGGATGGAGGCAGGAGGGGGCTGGGCTCTGCTCCCAAGGGACAAGGGATGGGACAAGAGGAAATGGCCTCAAGCTGCACCAGGGCAGGTTTAGATGGAGCTGAGGAACAATTCCTTGCCCACAGGGTGCTCAGGCATTGAAGCAGGCTGCCCAGGGCAGTGCTGCAGTCACCATCCCTGCAAGTGCTCACACACCGTGGAGAAGAGGCCCTCAGTGCATGGGTTAGTGGTGGCCTTGCCAGTGTTTGGTTAACAGTGGACTCAACGTTCTTAAGGGTCTTTTCCAACCTAAAGGATTCCATGATTCTACAAAATCTTGTTGTTCAGACCAAACTGTCTCTCATCAGAGAAATGACCCTGCAGGAAGGCAGTGTGTCTGCCAGCTGAGGGAGGGAACATCAGTGCTTGCTTCAGGCTGGTTCCCATGGTGTTCCCTGGTGCCCCACAGAGCCCAAGGATGCTCTGAGTTAGCTGCTGACTGGATGTGTTTCAGCAGCCATGCACTGCCTGCTTTCCTCTGCAAAGGGCTCCCAGTGTAGGTCATGCCAGGCCACGTCTGTCTTTGCTGCTTTACAGTTGGGTTTTTTCCACTTGTGATGTTGCTGTCTTCAAAGCCATGTCAGTTTGCCTCCCCTGCTGCTTACATATCCATGCACCTTGTCTAACCCACAGACTTAGTGTCAGTGTGGTCTGTCATTGTATTTGAGCTGGGGGTGTTCAGGCTGGAGAAGAGGAGGCTCCAGGGAGACCTTACTAAGCCCATACCTAAACAGGGCCTATGAGAAATCTGGAGAGGGCCTTTTTACAAGGGCCTGTAGGGACAGGACAAGGGGAAAGGGCTTTAACCTGACAGAGGGGAGAGTGAGATGAGATCTCGGGAGGAAGCTCTCCTCTGTGAGGGTGCTGAGGCGCTGGTACAGGGTGCCCAGAGGAGCTGTGGCTGCCCCATCCGTGGCAGTGTTCAAGGCCCGGTTGGACACAGGGGCTTGGAACAAGCTGCTCTAGTGGAAGGTGTCCCTGCCCGTGGCAGGGGTTGGAACTGGATGAGCTTTAAGGTCCCTCCCACCCCTGTATGTAAACATTTAGTGCCTCTACAGCTGAAGTGCTCCAGTGAGGGCAGGTTTTGATCAAAGCTACTGGTGTGCTGACTGCACAGTGGGTTGGTGCGATTCTGAACAGGGATTGGAGCTCAGCGGAAGCAGTGACCCCTGGTATCACAGAGAAGAGTGTGTGTTTCCTTCCTGGCCCTGGTGGATTTCTTGGCAGAAACAATTCCAGGTATTTTGGAGTCCTCAGCTGTGCAGTTCCCAGCAGGGCTCTGCAGGTACAGCTGATAATTCCCCGCCTGTTTCCTTGGTACATGGTTGAGTTGCTTTGCAGATAAATCTGACTCGACAGATCTAACAGTGAAAGGAACTGTTCACCTTCATGTGCAGTAGACACACAGATCTCTTGCTGTGTCGTGCACTTGTCAGTTACTGAGGAAACTATCCATGGGCTGGGAAAGGAAACAGCACAGGAGGGAATTTTTAGTTCATTGTTCTTCCTGGTGAAACCTGTTGGGCTTTAGCGTCTTGTTCCATATTTTCCATGGTAATTGGAATGTATTTTAGTTATTGAAAGTTATATTTCATTCCCTCCTCCCCTGTGTTCTAGGAGAAACAGCGGGTAGGGTCTCCATCAATCCATCCTTCTCTCAGAGTGGTGTGGTCACCTCTTGTCTCTGCGCCTCCAAACAGAGCAGTGCTGAATTCCAGTTATAAATTGAGGGAAATGTTTGGTTGGTTTCCTCAGTTCTTAAGAGTTTGTTAAAGGTGTTTAAGTCCCGTGATCTGTACGAGGAGGTTTCTGAGATTATGGTAGGGTATAAAATTCGACTTAAAGTCCCAGTTGCTGTTCGTGACCATCCAAACAGGGTGGAACCTTCCCAGCCCTGTGCGTGGTAAGGCTCTGGGTGCAGGGCAATGCAGCTGCAGTTGCTGGAGGGATCTCCTCCAGCTGCTGCCTCGGAGAGTCCATGGGATCTGTCAGGAGGAGTCTCTTGGTTTCTCTGTGTAGATAAGGAGGAGGATGTGCTGCAGAGCAGGGCTTCCCTCTGCCCCATGCGAGGGACAGGACAAGGCAGGTCCCTTGTCCTGGGCTGGCTGCAGGGTGTGAATGTGGGTGTGCAGCCAGGGGTGCCCAGCGCTGTCCTTGCGAGCAGGGTCCCTGCACCCAGCAGGTGTGTCGTCCCCACCCCCATATTGGGCCACCCCATATTTTTTTATGGGGAGGTACTCACATCCCCATGCTAACTATGAGCTTTCATCCTCTTCCTCATAGTTCCAACCCACGGCTGGGGTATCCTGCTATGGCACCCCCACAACTGAAGCCCCCCATGGAGGGGCCCAGCTCTCAGCTTCCATCCCCAAATCCTTCTTTTCCAAGAAGCCAATCAGGAATAAACAAGCCACAGGCTGGAAAAGGGCTGCGGAGAAGCCTGAGCCTCAAAAGTGGGTGCTGGGGGGGAGTAGGACCCGTAAAAGTGGGTGCTGGGGGGGACAGGACCCAATAGTAGGTGCTGGGGGGTGGGGATAGGACCACAAAAGGAGGTGATGGAGTGATGATGTTGGGTGATGATGGGGATGATGATGATGGGGTGATGTTGGGGTGATTTTGGGTGATGTTGGAGTTCAGGGTGGGGGCCCGCCTCCATGTCCCCCCCATCCATGGTCCCAGGCAGGTGGAGGCCTGTTGAGGTGATGAGATCATGATGTTGAGTGATGGGATCTTGATGTTGGGGTGATGCTGGGATGATGATGATGGGTGTGATGATGATGAAGATGATGGGGATGATGATGGGATGATGAGGATGTTGGGGTGATGATGATGAATGATTTTGGGGGTGATGATGGGGACGATGATGTTAGGGATGATATTGGGGTGGTGATAGGGTGATGTTGGGTTGATGTTGAGATGATGTTGGGATAATGATGATGGGATGATAATGATGTTGGGATGATGATGGGGTGATGTTGGATTGATGATGTTGGGGTGATGATGGGGTGATGTTGAGGTCCAGGGGGGTCCCATCTCCGTGTGTCCCCCCGGGCAGGTGGAGGCCACCCCAAGAACGTCTTTGGGGAGCCCTGGCTCCATGTGTCGCTGCGGGATCTCTGCTCACCCCACAGGAGCTACAAGTCCACCACTGAGAATGACCTCAAGAAGCTCATCATCATGGACACCACCAGCCTGGAGCTGGAGCGCGCCCCGGTGAGCCAGGAATGCCATGGCCAAGGGGGCTCCAAACACAACCGGGGGGGCCAACCATAACCAGTGGGGTCTAACCATGACTAATGAGGGTGCAACCATGAGCAATGGGGTCCAGCCATGAGCAATGAGGTCCAAGCATGAGCAATGGGGTTCAACCATGAGCAATGGGGTTCAACCATAACCAATGGGGGTCCAAACATGAGCGGGGGGGGGGGGTTGTTCAGCCATTGACCAGTGGGGTTCAACCATGACCAGTGAGGTGCAACCATGACTAATGGGGGTTCAGCCATGAGCAATGGGGTCCAACCATGCCCAGGGATGGTTCAACCATGACCAGTGGGGGTTCAGCCATGACTAATGGGGCTTCAACCACAGCCAGGGGCTCACCCCACCTCTTACTCCCCCCCCCCCCAGCACCCCCCAAGAGGCTCCAGAGGACCCAGTCAGATGAAAGCCTGATGGTGGTGGGCGCCGGGACCCCGCTTACACCAGTGGGAGCCCAGTGCTGGAGCCCGAGGGGGTTTGGCAGCTCCTACCCCTCCAGCACCCTGCCCAACCACTGCCAGCACCCAGCCACCACCAATGGGGGCCTCCACGACAAGAAGGTTGAGTGCTGGAGACATGGAATGGGTTGGGATGGGAAGGAGCTGGAGATGATCCAGTTCCAGCCCGCAGGGGCACCGTCCATAGGGCAGGCTTCTCTTTGGATGCTGCCAGGGATGGAGCATCCCAACCTTCTCCATCCCACCCATCCCAGTGTCCCACTAGCCTCATGGGGAAGAGCTTCATCCCAAGATCCCATCCAGCTCTTCCTCATCCCATCCCTCCATCCTGTGTCCAAAGCCCCTCTCCAGGTCTCCTGATGTTGGGAAGCTCAGAACTGGTCCCAGTGCTCCAGCAGGGTCCCCCCTTGGCCCTGCTGCTCCCATAGGACACAATGGGGCACTCCCAGAAGACACAGTGGGGAGCTCCCATAGGACACAATGGGGCGCTCCCATAGGGCACAATGGGCTGTTGGTGGCTCTCATTGAGTTCTCCTCACCCATCATCCCAAATCCTTCTCCTTGGGGCTGCTCCATCCCTTCTCCTTGGCCTTGGAATTGCCCCAGGAGCAGGAGCTGGTTGGGCTCCATGAGCTGTTCCAGGTGGGATGGATTCCCGATGATGTGCTGTGGGTCCATCACTTGAGTGTCCTGGTTGGCTCTTCCATGATCATGGGCTGGTGGATGTTGCTGTTGGGTCTCCATGAAGCCTGGGCTCCTGGGCTTGGAAGCCCCTTTCCAAAGGGGATTTGGGCTTTGGATTCACCCCTGGTGCCAGGAAGCTCCTTGTCTCCGGGTGCTATGGAATAGCCTCAGCTTCCCAAGGGTGATCCCAAAGTTGCTGTCACACATCCCACATTCCAATCATTATCCCGAAAGATTCCCCCAAGGGCCCCTTTTGCTGTTACTGCATCCAAATCCTACCCTGTCACTTCCAGCGGCTGGAAGTCCTAAACCCTCTTCCCTTTCCCGGTGCCATCACCTTGTCTATGGTTCAGTTTTCCTAATGGTATAACCTGGGAATTGGGAGCAAGAAACTGTGCATAGAAGCAGGAAACGGCGGGTTTTGGGGATGCTGAGGTGGGTTTTAGGGGGGGGGGGGTTTGAGGTGGTTTTGGGGTGTTTTGGGTTGCTGAGGTCAGTTTTGGGGTGGTTTTAGGGTGTTTTGGGGTGCTGAGGTCAGTTTTGGGGTGGTTTTGGGTGGATTTAGGGTTGTGTGATCGGTTTGGTGGTTCTTTTGGGGTGGTTTTGGGTGGTTTTAGGGTGTTTTGGGGCATTTTTGCTGTGTTTCGGAGTGGTTTTAGGGTGTTTTGGGGTGTTTTTGACATGTTTTGGGGTGATTTTCAGATGGTTTTGGATGCCAATGGTCCCCATGTCCCTGCAGGCACCATCTCTGCCTCGGAGCTATCCCTGCGCCTGCGTGGATCCCGGGATGATGCCGCTGCCGGATATGGCTGCAGGGCTGGAATGGGCCAGTGTGGTCAATGCAGCCAAGGCCTATGAAGGTCCCAGCCCCCCCAACTGCACCCTGAGCATGGGGTCGGGTTTGGGGTGGTTTTGGGTGTGCTAGGGTGCATTTGAGTTGCTTTTGGGGTGCTGAGGTTGAGTTTGGGGTGGGTTGGGGATGGGTTTTTGGGGTGGTTTAGGGGTGCTGAGGTTGAGTTTGGGGTGGGTTGGGGGGTACTGTTTTGATTTTGGGGGTGTTTCAGGGTGCTTTTGGGGTGTTTCAGGGTGTTTTGGGGGTGTTCTGGGCTGTTTTGTGGTGTTTTGTGTTGGCTTTGTAGTGTTTTGGGCTGGTTTTGGTGTGTTTCGGGCTGATTTTGGGGGCTGTTTTGGGTATGTTTTGGGCTGTTCTTGGGCTGTTTTGGGTATGTTTTGGGCTGGTTTTGGGTGCTGATGTGCCATCCCCCCAGTGCAAAGGGCCGTGTCCCTGTTCTCCCTCACGGAACCGGTGCTGAGCCCCAACCCCCCCCACCTCCAGAGAGGATGTGGGGGCCCCCCCTATGGGGACCCCCCATGTCCCCCTTGGATGTGGGTCTGGGACCCCCCCCAATATGGGGGCACCCCAGGGGCCCCCCAACATTGCCCTTCCCCCCCCCCCAGCCTTGGACCTACCCGAGAAGGTGTTGCAGCTCGAGGCCGTGTTAAAGGAGCTCCACAGCAACCTCCAGAAGGTACGATTTTGGTGTGGTTTTGGGGTGATTTTGGGCTGTTTCAGGTTCTTACTGGGTGCCACCCATAGGAGAAGCAGGACAAGGTGGTTTTGGGGTGTTTTGGAGTGGTTTTGGTGTGGTTTTGGGGTGCTTTTGGGATGTTTTTGGGCTCTGACCCTGTATCCCATAGGAGAAGCAGGACAAGGTGGTTTTAGAGCGTTTTTGGAGTGGTTTTGGTGTGGTTTTGGACAGTTTTGGGGCTCTGACCAGAGTGAGAAACAGGACAAGATGGTTTTGGGGTGATTTAGGGTGTTTTGGAGTGGGTTTGGGTGGTTTTGGTGTGTTCGGGGCTGTGACCCTGTATCCCATAGGAGAAGCAGGACAAGGTGTTTTTGGTGTGTTTTGGGGCTGTTTTGGGGCTCTGACTCTCTATCCCATAGGAGAAGCAGGACAAGGTGTTTTTGGTGTGTTTTGGGGTGTTTTGGTGTGTTTTGGGGCTGTTTTGGGGCTCTGACCCTCTATCCCATAGGAGAAGCAGGGCAAGGTGGTTCTCCAGGCAGAAGTGGCCGACCTGCGCCACAATGACTGGTGCCTGCAGCAGGAATCACACTCGGCCACGCGCCAGCTCCCCCGCTTCGCATCTTCTCCGGCACTGTGGATAAGGAGGAGCTGTGACCCCCCTGGGACAGTGGCATTCCCTAGGGAGCACCATGATTTCATAGGGAACAGCGTCATTCCATAGGGACTGCTGCCACTCCAAAGGGAATGCTGGGATTCCATAGAGAGATGCTGCAGTTCCATAAGGGACACTAGGGATCTTGCATCTTCTCCAGCACCGTGGACAAAGAGGAGCTGTGACCCCCTCCTTGGAATGCCGTGATTCCATAGGGAATGCCGTGATTCTATAGGGAATGCTGGGATTCAATATGGGGATGCTGTAGTTCCATAAGGAACTCTAAGGATCTTGGATCTTCAGTAGTGTGGACAAAGAGGAGCTGTGACCCCCCCATAGGACACTGGGGACACCTGCTTGGACACTGGGATTCCATAGGAATGCTGTGATTCCACAGGGAGACACTGGGATTCCATAAAGGGACACTTGGCATCTCCAATGCCTGGAGTGGATGAAGCTGCACGAGATGCCTCATGGGACTCATCTATGGGATGCTGCATCCTCCTATGGACCACCATATGGGGCTGAGGGGGTCTGTATGGGACCAAGGGTATCCATATGGGGTTAGGAGCATCCCTATAGGACATAGGGCTTCCATATGGGATCACCAGCATCCATCTAGGGCTGAGGGCCTCTGTATGGGGCTGAAAGGCTCTATATGGGGCTAGGAGCATCCATAAGGGGCCAGGAGCATTCATATATGACATAGGACCTCCATACGGGACCACACGCATCCATGTAGGGCTTAGGGCTGAGGGCTTCCATATGCAGCTATGGGCCTCTGTATGAGACTGAGGACCTCCATGTAGGACCAAGGGCCTCCATATGGGACTATGAGCTTCCATATGTGACATGGGGCCTCCAGGTGGGACCACGAGCATCTCCATTGGACTGAGGGCTTCCATACGGGGCCCTGAGCTTCCATATGTGACCAGGGGCCTCTGGGACCAAATGCAACTGTATGGGACCATATGTGCATCCATATGGTGTTGAGGACCTTCCCTATAGGGCAGAGGGCATCCATATGGGGCTGAGAGCATCTCTGTGGGGCCAGGAGCCTCGCTGTGGGGCTGAGGAGCAGCCCTTATGGGGCCACAAATCTCCATAGGGGACTGAAAATATCCATTTCTATGGGGCTGGGGGCTTCCCTATGGGGTTCAGGCCCTCTCTATAGGGCTGAGGCTTCCTTATGGGGTTCAGGCCTTCCCTATAGGGCTCAAGCCTTCCCTATGGGGCTGAGGCTTCTCTATGGAGCTGAGCCTTCAATATGAGGTTCAGGCCCTCCCTATGGGACTGAGCCTTCCCTATGGGGCTGAGGCTTCCCTATGGGGTTCAGGCTTTCCCCGTGGGGCTGAGGCCTCCATATAGGGCTGAGGCTTCCCTATAGGGCTTCCCCCCCATATATCCCCATTGCCCCCCCATATCCCTGGGGGGGGGAGGAAAGGACAATACCATTCAAGGCAATAAGGGGATGAAGGAGCCCCCCCCCCCCCCAGCTTCTCCTTTAGGGCCAAATCCTTAATAATTAATAATATGCTAATTAATAATTAGGCTCTTCCAGCACTTTCTCCCCCCCCCCCCCCCCCAATTATTTCCTAGTGGAAACCAATGGGTTCAACCCTCCCTTGCCCCCCCACTTAATAAATCATTATATTTGTATAAGCAGCGCCTTTCCAACCCCAAATCTTGCCTTTTTCTGCCCATTTTCTCCACGGGGCGGAGGGGCCTCACTGTGACCCCCCCATTGGGCCCCCCAAAAATCATTCCCCCCCCAATTGTGTATATCATTTTATACGTCCCCATGATCTTATTTAATCCCCTTCCCCTTTTGATGCTGGTGGGAATAAAACTGCTGGCCCTGCCCTGGGGGTTTGTTCCATAAGGGAGCGGTAGAAAAGGAGAGTCGTGACCATTTTTTGGGGGGGAGGGTCGAAGCCATTTTGGATGCTGGGGTCCCAGTTTGGTGTGCCTCCCCTCCCCATTTTGGGGTCTGGGGGTCCCATTTTGGGGTTGTGTCCCCCATTTTGGTGTATCGAGTGCCCACATTTTTGGGTACGGGGGGGTGCCCCCGGTTTAGGATACCCTTTGGTGCCCGATGAGCCTGCCCACAGGAGGGACGTGGCCAAGCCGGCTGGGGCAGACTCTGATTGGCTGGGCCCGCAGCGGGGGGCGTGGCTTTATCCCCTGGGCGGTACCAAGAGGCGGAGCAGGGGGACTGCAGCGCGCTCCGGGGTACCCGGGTGCGCTCAATGGAAGCGAGAGGGAGTTGCGATGCTGATGCGTGGCTTTTAATGTTATAATGGACCAAATTCGTTTGGGAAGACCGTTTCCTTCCACAGTGGCACCGCTTTTCCTGATCCATGGAAGCGAGGAAGCTCTATGAGCCCGGATGGAATCACTGCATCTTCATTGCGGGATAACGGAGAATGAGATTTGGAGTCCGTGCTGCCTGGATGCTATTGATGGCGGTGGAGAGCAGGGAATGGGGCAGCGGAGGCCCTGCCCTTCGGTCTGCGGAGCTCCTTGGTCCAGGTTTGTATCCACCAGCCTTTTCCCTAAGGAAAACTGCGCCGTTCCCGGCAGCAGAGCGCCCGCAGGCGGCATCCCAGGGTCCGGCACTGCGGTGCGCTCCTGAGGATGAGCAGGGTCTGAGCCGTCAGGGAATGGAGGCCGGGATTGCCCTCATCCGGCAGCGCTTCCAGGGCTGTGATGCAAAGAGAGCGGGATGAGCCCCCCCATAGCCTCCAGCATCCCCCCAGCCCATGCTCCCTCCTCACCTCTGCAGATCCGCTTCAGCTTCCTTGGCCTTTTCCCTTTTAGGGACCGCGCGGCCAATCCTGGGCAGAGGGACCCATTGGGATTCATCAGCATCCCTCAGGGATGCAGCAGTGGGGATTGGGATGGGGACCGCAGGGGCTCACCAATGAACCTGACGGCTGCCTCTTGCAGGGGGACCTGAGCGTCCTTCAGGTACAGCAGGCTCTGGTGCAGGTATCCCTGAGTCCTCTTCCCGCTCTGCTCCAGATGCAGAGGGAATGGAATGCTACGGAACCCCCCCATCGGCTGGAGCAGTCCCAACGCTCCCTTTCCCATCTACATGTGGAATGAGCAGAGCGGTCCCAGGGGTTGCAATGGGAATAGGGATGGGCTGCAGGGCCCATAGCCCCTCACCAAGCACTCGGCAACCCTCCACATCTGCCTTGTCTCCAAAAGGCGCCAGAGCTCTTCCCATCCCAGGAGCTCACCGCAGCAAGGAGGGCTTCCTGGGAAGCCTGCACAGGATGGGATGGGAGATGGCACCATGGGGATGACCCACCCTCGGGAATGTGGAATACGGGGCGGGGCTGGTGCGTACCTCTGCCACGCTGGGGCTTTGGTCACTCGTGGATGAAGAGCAGGAGCAGCAGATCCCAGGTTTCCCTCCTCGTCCTCCTCCTGTTGCCTCTCAGCACCAACTCCAGGAGGAAGCGGAGCAGGCGGATGGAGAGCTCCCGGAGGCGGGTGCATCCCTGGAGGCAAGGAGGAAAAGGGGGCACGTGGGGCAGATCCTGATGGGATGTGAAGCCCAGGACCCATCCCCAGGTGAGCTCCAAATGGCTGAAGGGTGCCCATGCCCAGGGTCCAGCAGCCCTTGCTCCGTCAAAGAGGGGCCGGAGGTCCCTCACCAGCCCCATGGCAATGGGGCTGGCCTCCTCCCTGGGTAGGTGACCCATCACATTCCGTAGGATCACCAGGCCCTTTATCCTGAGCTCCTCCTCAGCATTCTGGAGCTTGCCCATGATGTGGGGCAGGAGTCACTGGAGTTTCCTTGCCTGCAGGAAGAGGTGGGGGCTCCTTATGGTGAAGCCCTGACCCAAGGCTGTGGTCACCAAGGTCATGGCCAAGAGGGGACCCCATGGCCATGACCTGCCCCATGGCCAAGAGGGCTCCCCCTGCCCATGCCCTGCCTGATGGCCAGGAGGGCTCCCCATGGCCATGCCCTGCCCGATGGCCATGCCCTGCTCACCAAGCCGGGTTGCTCGGACAGCTCAATGAGGCTTTCCAGCAGCACAGACGCTGTCACCAGGTGCTGGGGGTCCTCAGGGCTCTCAGCACCACCAGCACCGGAGGCCATGGGCTAAGGCAAACGCAGGCATTGAGAACCCACAGAGCCCGCAGGGCTCATTGGAGGCCATCAGGGCCCTTTGGGACTCACAGCCAAGGTGGGGATGGAGGTGTCCTGGGTGTCCTGGAGTATCCCCAGCATCTCGCGTAGGGCCTCTGAAGTCTTGGACATGGTCAGGATCATCTGCCACATGGCCATGTCAGAGCTGGAAGCCACGGCACTGTGTCATCATGGTCCATGCATCCCATGGGATGCCCATTGGGGGTTAGAGGTGGTGCTACCCATGGGGTAGGATGGAGGAACCCGCTCCTCAGGGGTGTCATAGCATCATAAAGGACCTTAAGTTCATCCAGTTGCAGCCCCACTGCCATGGGTTGGGATGGAGGGACCTGCTCCTCGGGGGTGTCAGAGCATCATAAGCGACCTTATGATCATTCATTGCCATGGGTGCTTGGGTCTGGTGGCCATAGGGACCAAGCACTTGAGGCTGGTACCTGTCTCTCAAGGGGACGTTGAGGATCATGCTTGCCATCAATGCCCTCGGGTGCTTGTTGGCCAAGAGGCTGAGGAGCATGTCCATCCAGCGCCGTGTCGCCTCCCTGCTTCTGCTCCGCAGGCATTCATGGATGCTCCTCAAAATGCTCGGTGCCTGGAAGGTGCGGCATGGGGACGGCGTTCCCCATCCCTCTCTGCTGCTTCGGGTACCCAAGACCCCTCCTAGGTTTGGGTTGGAGGAGAAAGGACCAAAGGGGATTGGAACGCAGCCATGGGGCACTCACGTCCGTCAGCCAGAAGTCGATGTCATTCATGGCCAGGTTCAGAATGTCCTCTGCCACCATCCTGTTGAAGATGCTTGAGTTCTTCATAGCCTCGATGACCACACAGATGATGTCCGTCCTCTCCCGTGGATAAAGGGGGCCTGCAAACATCTGTGGGAGGAAGGTTGGGAGCATGGGAGCTGCATTGGCCTTCCTTGGGGAATCATCCCACCAGCACGGGCCATAGGGTCCCAGCAATGGGGGGGACTCCATTATCATGATGAGGTCTTGGGGGCTGGTTTACTCTTCCCATCTCAGCTCTTGCACCTCATGCTCCGGCTTTGGCCTTTCTGAAGAGCAAGGGGACACAGGAGAGTCAATTTTGATACAGGAGAGCCAATGGGACACAGGAGAGTCAATGGGACACAGGAGAGTCAATGGGTCACAGGGGAGCCAATGGGACACAGAAGACTCAGTGGGATGCAGGGGTGTCGCGGGAGCAGGAATCAAGCTCGTACTCATAGAGTTATCAGTTTGTTCCCATCGGCGGGAGGAATGAAGCACTCGATACGAATGATAGACAAACCTCAAACTTTATTAGTACCACACCAACTATTATACTCATTTTAATTAGCCTCATGCATAGTACAAAAGCGAGCTCATTATAGGTTGTAGATTAGCTAGCGGTTTCAGAAACACTAAAGCATTCAGCAAATACCTAATTGGATACATCTTTTAGCCAAGTGCCAGCAAAAGTTTAGTCATTGATTATTACAACAATAAGCGATTCACCCACTATAGTCACAAGAGTAGATAGTTTTAACATTTCCTGCAGTGTCTGTCCTACTCAAGATCCTGTCTTACTGACTACCACATTGTATTATAGTGTAACATTGTATATATGCCCAAGGTTGCTCTAGCCTTACTTCATCAGCAGCTGTGTCAGCAGCTTTAAGCGGCCTAGTCAGAGGCCTATACAACTCGAGCTCTTGCTTACTCGTCTGACATGAGCAGCTCAGTCATGCTAACATGCCCTTGCTCATTGAGCCATTCCTCCACAATGCCCCCTTTTTCTTTAACAACAGGATATGTACTATGAAACATAGCCTGGGTACTGCGCTGGACACAGCTTTGAATACATTGCATAAAACACGGTATACAAGCTAAAGCTAAAAGAACAATAATACCTATCATAAGCAATTGTTTAATAATGTCTCTTAACCATCCTGTAATTCCCCAAGAGGCAAACCAACTATCCAGGCCAGAGGATCCTTCGGTTACTAATTTTAATCTGTCACGTAAGGTTTGAATTTGTTTGTGTATTTGCAGTTTTAGACCAAAAGGTTGGAGGTTCTATCTTGCTACAGTGTAACTCATGGATACTTCTTTTAGGCCTAGTCTTATTCACCACCAATTGATAGCTAGTATGAGACAGAGTTAACTGACCAAGATAGCAGGGGCCTCCATGAGGATCAGCAGGGATGCCATTCCAAGCACGATTCCCACAGATCAAAAATATTCCTGGTGTTAAAGGCCGTGCAGGTTGTTTAGTCATGTTACAATTAAAATACAATTGATTATGCACTGACAGTTGACGAGAGCTGTGAGTTAACAGTAGCCCAGTTTTGTTGATTAGTATTCCAATTGTTCCTTGGCACAAAAGAAAACCAACCGCCATTCCTGGTGCTACTCGTAGCATTTAAGCTCCCTAATAAATCTAGTTCTTCAGGGGGAGACACTAACGTTCCATTTAATGATTCTACAATTCTGCACTGCTAACCTCCGACCTGTTTACTGGGATTGTTAGCAGCAGGGATTAAAGTCATTTTTGCCTTAGTAAAATTTAGCATAGAAACATTGGCTACCCATCCGATAAACATGGCAGGGATCCATGTTGGTATCTGTTGCAGTGCTCGGATAGGATTGTTCTGTCGCCACTGAAATGCACAGGTGTTACACCAAGGTTCATACCAATATTCCAGGTTTACATAATACTGTTTTTGACAGCCTTCACAACAAAACAATACCCAACAATGACACGGTTTACTCTTACAAACATGTTCTACATTAATGTCAGATAATTTTAGATGACGACTGGTGAGAAAAACACACAACTTAACCAGTTGAGCTTCTGTGGACCATGGGAAGAGATCTGGTGGTAGTAAGTCTTGCACTTGAGACACTAACGGATCAACGATGAGATGTAATCGCAGTAGACGACGTTCTGCTTCTTCTATGTTGGTTGGCGGAGCGACCCTGTAAAACTCAATAGAGTAGCATAAACAGTCTATGTTGTTAGCTGATTCAGGTTTCTCTGCAGCTTTGATCCACTTAGCAGGAACCCAGAGTGTACCCATATTGGTTCTTCTGTTTTCCATGTCAATGGGATCGGGAAAGTCCAAGCATTGGCCGTTAGTGTAAAGGGTGCTCGTTTGTTAAAATCATTCCCATCTGTGCCAAGATATCCCGTCCAATAAGATATTGCACCGTAGGTGGCAAGGGCATAATTAAAAATACAGCATAGAGAAATTTTTCAGCAATTGTCACTTTCACTGAAACAGACTTCCTTGCAATTGTTAGACCTCCCACTCCTGTCACTGTCATAGTGGTGGGTTGTAAAGGCCAATTGGTTGGCCAGCAGTCAGGGCTAATAATACTGGAATCTGCACCTGTATCAAACAGTCCATTCAAAATTTGTTGTTCATTTTGATATTCAATTGTAATAACATGCTTTGGACGATTGCTTAAATCCAGAGTTAGTAACGTAAGTCCTCCAGTAGATCCAAAACCTCGATCTCCCTGCATTTCGTTATTTCGAGATGGCATTGATTGTGTTAATTGAGGGAGAGGAATTAACTGTGCTATTCGCTGTCCTTGTTCTATTCGTACAGGTGGAAAAGGTGTATAAGCCATCACGTGAATTTCGCCTGTATAATCAGCATCTATTAAAACAGGCAAAATAAAAAGTCCCAACATAGTAACAGATGATCTCCCCAATACCAAAGCTCCCATCGCTTGACCATTAATAGTAATTGGTCCCTTGATGCCAGTGGGGATTTTTTCAGGACAAGAAGTCATCATTGTAATAGTTACTGCGGCTGCCACATCCAATCCGAGGCTCCCTGGGGTGGCTGGTTGAAGGGTGGCTTGTGAGAAATGCCGGCAGCCGCTACTTGTGTCTGAGTGCGGCAGCTGTTGAACACGCTGCTCTTCCCGTTTCCCTGACGGGGTCTGCAGGCGCTAGAGTTGTGGGAGCTGGATCGGCAGGCATCACACCACACATGATTTACGGTAGAAGCTCGGCGTGTGTGCCCCATGCCTCCGCACCGATAGCAAACAAACATTCCAGAGCTAGCCGATTTACGAACCGTGACAGCCGTTGCTTGTAAGGGTGCAAGGGCAGCTAAGACCTGGCCTTGAGAGTTTGCAGCATGCTCTCTAAACTCTGCTGCCTGTTCTTTTAGACCCTGTTTTAACTCTTTAATGGCCTCGACTAACATTGCTTGCACTAGCCGCATAGCTTCTCGGCATTTATCTGGACCAATTAAAGCCTGTGCCTCAGTGCGAGCAAATGGCCCCACACCCATTAATTCATCTATGGTGATTCCATACAGAGGATCTCCTGGCTGTCTTTGTACTACAATACACTCTCCACACAGCGCTTGCCAATGAGCATTAAACAATAATTGTTGATGCTGTGAAAATATGAGCTTAGCTATACTCCGGCAGTCAGCTGGTAACAGCACCTGGCTTGCCCAAATATAATCAAGCATTTGCCTTACAGGTTCACTGGTCACTCCGAACTGACTAACTGTTGACCTTAATTGTGACAATAATTTCCAATCCAAGGCAGTAACTGCAGCCTGCAAACCGCCTCCTGCCATAGGTGTATATACCACCGGACAAGCAAGTTCCATTGCAGCTTGTCATAGCATCCCCATCGCCTGTACCAATAAGCTCTTTTGCCACTGTTGCCCATACCTCTCTCCGCTCCCTGGCAATAGCCTCCGCTAGGACATTTTCTGCCCCAGGGATCGGCTCATTGCTAATGGGCGCTCTCGGAGGCTCTGGACACTGGGGCTGATGGCACAGGAGCTACAGGGGGCTCCGAAGGGGTTAAGCAAGAAGCCTCAGCTGGAGCTGCAGGCGGTGGTAATGTTATCGTAGAAATAACAGGCGGTAAGGGAACATCAATATCCATTCCATAAGATTTATTTTTATCATGTGCAGCACTTGCCTGTTGTGCGGCTTTTGCCTCTGCCTGATGCTGCAACAGCTCGTTATGAACAGCTCTCCACAACTTTCCCAATTTTTTAGCTGTTTTATCGTCATCTAATATTGCTTCCCATATTCTATCACCAAATTTACACCATTCACTTAATTCATGAATTGTATGGGGATTCTGAAAAAAACCTTGCCCAAAACCATAAGCTATTAACTCTGGGAGTTCTTTTTGCAAATCTATACCCTTAATCTGACGCTTCTTTAAGAAGCAAGTAAATAAATCATATGCTGCTTGCCTTTCCATGTTTCCTGTCGGCACGCCGTTGCAGCCCTTACAAGGTCTCGGCAGCACGTATCGGCTAGGCTCTCCTCTGAGGTCACCTAGGGCGCGGCACTCCGTGTTTAAGGTGCTTATTCGCCGTCCCGGCTGCTGAAGGACCCGAACTGTTCGCCATTCCCCAAACTGGAAAAGCAGTGGTGGCTGTTTAAAATATCCGGTTCCCTGAGCCCAATGTATCAGCTTTTGAAACAGCTTCTCAGATACGGCTTCACCTCTCTTAGAGAGAATACCTAAAAGCAGCCGTTCTGCAGCAGCGTATTCCGCTTCCATTTTAGTTTTGGTATTGAAACCTGCTGGCACTTCGGTATTGAAACCCAGTATTGAAACTTCGGTATTGAAACCCAGTATTGAAACTCCGGTATTGAAACCCAGTATTGAAACTTCGGTATTGAAACCCAGTATTGAAACTTCGGTATTGAAACCCAGTATTGAAACTTCGGTATTGAAACCCAGTATTGAAACTTCGGTATTGAAACCCAGTATTGAAACTTCGGTATTGAAACCCAGTATTGAAACTTCGGTATTGAAACCCGCTGGCCAGCCAAAAATTCCTCACTCGCGACGCAGTCAGCCTTACCTCCGAAACGGAGATATCGGGCTCCGCTGTACACCTAAGCAATCTGATGTCAGCGCTGTCCCTGTTCGGGCGCCACTTGTCGCGGGAGCAGGAATCAAACTCGTACTCATAGAGTTATCAGTTTGTTCCCATCGGCGGGAGGAATGAAGCACTCGATACGAATGATAGACAAACCTCAAACTTTATTAGTACCACACCAACTATTATACTCATTTTAATTAGCCTCATGCATAGTACAAAAGCGAGCTCATTATAGGTTGTAGATTAGCTAGCGGTTTCAGAAACACTAAAGCATTCAGCAAATACCTAATTGGATACATCTTTTAGCCAAGTGCCAGCAAAAGTTAGGTCATTGATTATTACAACAATAAGCGATTCACCCACTATAGTCACAAGAGTAGATAGTTTTAACATTTCCTGCAGTGTCTGTCCTACTCAAGATCCTGTCTTACTGACTACCACATTGTATTATAGTGTAACATTGTATATATGCCCAAGGTTGCTCTAGCCTTACTTCATCAGCAGCTGCGTCAGCAGCTTTAAGCGGCCTAGTCAGAGGCCTATACAACTCGAGCTCTTGCTTACTCGTCTGACATGAGCAGCTCAGTCATGCTAACATGCCCTTGCTCATTGAGCCATTCCTCCACACAGGGGAGCCAATGGGACACAGGAGCATCAGTGTGATACAGGAGAGTCAATAGCATGCAGGAGAGCCAATGGGACATGAAAGTCAATGGGAGCTGAATGGGATGCTGAAGGGAGGAGGAGAGGAGGTAATCAGTGGGAGGGGGTTGGGGGGAGCCCGTCATGGCCTCCATTATCTTCCTCCTGCAAGAGGCACTGATGGAGGCTGCAAAGAGCATCCCTGGCCAGGGAGCTCGTCCAGTAATTTGTATAGTGGAACAGGAGGAGGTGGCGCAGGAGTGGGACCAGGAGCTCTCCTGGGGACATGGTGCTGCAGCGGCTCCTGCCGCTCAGGTGCGGGTTCTGGGGAGGAAGAAAGAACAAGAACAGGAACAAGAATGAGATGAGGAACCTGGAGAAGAACCTTGAGAGTGAAGAGGAAAGAAAGAAGGAAGAAGGAGGAGGACAAGAGATGGAAAAGGAGAAGGAAAAGGAGGAGGAAAAGGAGGAGGAGGAGGAGAAAGGAAAAGAGATGTAAAAGGAGGAGGAGAAGGGAAAGGAGAAGTAAAAGGAGTAGGAGAAAAGTGAGACGGAGGAGAAGAGGGAGCAGAAGAAGAACCTGAAGGACAACAAAAGAAGTAAGAAGATGAATGAAGAAAGAAGAGAAGAGAAGGAGAAGGCCAAAAAAGAAGGACCAGAAGAACCTGAAGGAGGACGAAAGAAGAAAGGAGCAGGAGCTGGAGCGGGAGCAGAAGCAGGCAGAGGGCAGAAGCAGGAGCAGGTAGAGTGCAGCAGCAGGCAGAGGGCAGGAGTAGGAGCAGGAGTAATCAGAGGGCAGGATCAGGCAGAGGGCAGGATCAGGCAGAGGGCAGGAGCAGGCAGAAAGCAGAAGCAGGCAGAGGGCAGGAGCAGGCAGAGGGCAGGAGCAGGCAGAGAGCAGAAGCAGGCAGAGGGCAGGAGCAGGCAGAGGGCAAGAGCAGGCAGAGGGCAGGATGCTCTGCAGGTCCCTGTCTCCCCCTGCAGGGGACGCTGCCGCCAGCCCCGGTGCGCAGAGCGGGGCTGCTCTGCCCGCTCCTGCCCGGTCCTTACCCTCAGCCTGCGGTGGTACCTCAGCAGCCGGCACAGGGACTTGATCCTGCCCAGGGCCCTCTCCCTCATGGTGGTGCTGAAGGAGGGGCTGAAGCTCAGCAGAAGCTGGACAGGGGAGAAGCCGCTGATGAGCCCCAGCAGCTGCAGCCGGGGCTGGACCCGCATGGCTTCCATTGCAGCTCCCGCTGAGCTTCACTGCAATGCAGCAGGAGCAGCCCGGGCTCTGTGGGGCAGGGATGGAGGAAGTGGCACGGCAAGGGATGCAGGGGGTGAGGGCTTGCTCCCTTGGCTGTGGGTGATGCCCCGGCTGCAAGGACCAAGGCACGGCCCAGTTGCCAGGGGCTGGAGGTGGCGGGGAAAATCAGTGCCTCAGCACTGCCCCTGCCTGTGGGGCTGCAGGGGCTTTGGGTCCTTTCCAACCCAACCCTGCTCGCTGCTCCTGTGGCTGCAGTGTACGTGTAAATACATGGGAATAGGAATGTAGCCATAGAGCTGAATCGATATAGGGTTAGTCGAAATGTCGTCGAAATGTCATAGAAATATCATAGAAATACAATTGTAATTATAGAGATATAAATATAAAGAGATATAAAAGTATATATAGAAATAAATATACAAAGATGCACGTATAAATACATCTAAATAGATCTAATATATATACACATATATACACATGAATATACATATATACACGTATATACATATATGTGTATATATATGCATATATATAAATATATATATACAAATATACATACATATGCATATACACAAACATATACACATATATATACACACACATATACTCATCTCTATAACAGAGAAGTTCCTCCTCTAAAGACCGCTTTATGTAGCAGTTCAGGGGAAGGGAATTTCCGTCACCAGTCCCGTGGGTCCCAGCAGCCCAGGCCCAGCCTAGGGCAATGAGGAGGCAGCAAAGACCCCATCCCGGGGAGGGGGCTGGGGGGGTCTCAGCCTCCTGATGTGGGCAGCAAAGCCCCTGCTGGGACCCCTGCCCCGAGCTCTGTGGGCAGCGGCTGCCACCCCCTGCAGAGTCCAGCAATGATGCCCTCACTGGGAGTGCTGGAGGCCTTTGCCCCATAGCATCCCCATGGGGGCCCCTTCACCTTGATGGTCTCTGCCAGGTGGTTCTTATGGCAGAAGTCATCCATCCCCTGTTGCAAGTTGCGGATCCTGGTGGTGCTCAACAGGCAGCAAACGCTCACAAGGAGTCCTGACCTTTTCATACTCAGTCTGGAAACCAGTGGGGATGGAGGCACAAACAGGGAGTATGAGAGGGGACAAGGGTACCGGAGCGGTAGGGGTGAAGGCAGCACCCAACAGCATCCATCAGCATCGCAGTAGCCATGCTCACCATGGTTGGGGTGTTGACAAAGGCCTCGATGCGCTCCACGTTGTCCTGCCACAGTGCGTACACGGGTAACCAGGTGGCATCTAATGGAGGACGAGGAGAGCTTTGGGGAGCAGAGGAAGCTCTGCCCCCCACCAGCATCCAAGGAAAGTGGTTCTGGTCATAGTCATGGAATCATAGAATGGGTTGGGTTGGAAAGGACGCGGAGCTCATCATTTGGGATTTCCAACCCAAGCCATCCTATGGCTCTATGACCTTGTGTCACCTAGGCTGTGTCCAACTTGGCCGTGGAGGGAGCATCCACCCTGTGCCAGCACCTCACCACCTCCACAGGCACCATCTTCCTTTGGCCGTGAGCTGGGGCTGTCACCCAAAGCAGCATCCCTGCAGCCCAACATGCTGTGTGTGGAGATCCTCCTACCTGGGGCTCAATGCAGATAGAGTTGGGGGTCATTTGGGGGCAGCAGCAGTGTTGGGAGGGATGAAGATGCCTGGGGATGGATGGGTTTGGGGTACCATGAGGTGGATTTTGGGGTGGTTTATGGGTACCATGGGGACAAGAAGGGTTGGAGAAGCCTGGGGTTGGTTGGATTTTGGGGGACCATGTAGTTTTGGGGTGGTTTAGGGATACAACAGGGATTGGAAGGGATGGAGATGCCTGTGGTTGATTGGGGTTTGGGGTACCATGTAGTTTTGGGGTGGTCTCGTTATACCATGGGGATTGGAAGGGATATGTGGATCCTTCCACCTAGGGCTCAATAAAGATGGTGTTTGCAGTCATTATGGGTAGCAGCAGTGTTGGGAGGAATGGAGATGCCTGGAGCTGGGTGGGTTTTGGTTGCAAGGTGGATTTTGCGGTGGTTTAGGGGTATCATGGGGATCGGAAGGGATGGAGATGCCTGGGGCTGGGTGGGTTTCTGCACATCAGATGAGTTATGGGATGCTTTGGGCTTACCAGGGCTATTGGGGGAGCAGGAATGTTGGGAGTGATGGAGACACCTGGGACTGAGGTGAACCAGGACCCCCATCTGAGGACACAGAAGCTGTGGGGCCGGGAGGGGGGTGGCAGAGCTGTAGGGTGGGCATCAGGTCCCACGGGTGTGTGGTGGCCATGGAGGCTGCTGCATCAGCAGAGCTCCTGCAGGTGATGGAAGGCCCTTGAAGGAAGCTGCTGAGAGCCCGTCTGAGAACATTGGGGCTGGAGAAGAGAGCTGCGAGCAGCTTCCAGTGTCTGCAGGGGGTTCCAAGGGTGCTGGAGGGGGATTCTTCTGCAGTTGGTTCTGATTCCTTCATTTCCTTGAAGAACCAGCCCCATCTGTGCTCTCAACAGAGAGCTCCCAATGCACAGCTTGCAAATAAGCGTGGGTTTGATTTACAGCTTACAATTCCCCCTTTGAACCTCTTGGGATACACGTACATCCCATAAGCCTCATCTCCTACTAGTGTCCCATTTGTAATGCTGAAACCCCATTGTGCAGAGCAGCACTGAACCACTGAAACCCTCAAAGGGTCCAAACACAAGTCAATCAATTAGAAACAACTTCTTTAATCAAGTCCAATTTAATAGTCAAGAGTCCCAGTGCAGTTCCTCACAGCAATCAGTCAAAGCATGGGCAGTCCAGGGTCGTTTCAGTTCAGTCACTCACAAGGGGATGGTGTGGGATGGGATGGGATGGGTTGGGATGGGATGGGATGGGACGGGGCAGAATGGGATGGGATGCAATGATGAGATGAGATGCAATGCAATGGGATGTATTGAGATGCTTTGAAATGGGATGCGATGCGATGCGATGGACTTCAATGGCATGATAAGAGATGAGAGTTAAGAGATAAGAGATAAATAAGGGCGAAGAGGAGAGATTGGATGGTATAACAATATAACATGATGTAACAGGATAAAACATAATATGTTATATGATGTTCTATGATATGCTTTGATATGGTATGATATGCTGTCTTATGCTATATGATGTTAACATATTCTCGAGCGTACGATGAAGGGAGAGGAGAAGAGAGGAGATGAGATGAGACGAGAGTGAACTGAGTTAAAATGAAATGACATCAAATGGAGATGAAATGGAAATGAAATGAAATGATATGTTGTGGTATGTTGCAATATGATATAGTATAATATGAAATTATACATTTCCAGAGAGGTGGAAAAGAGAGGAGAGGAATGAGATGGGATGAGATGGGATGAGATGAGTTTAGAGGAGTTGGGATGAGATGAGTTTAGAGGAGTTGAGACGAGATGAAATGAGAAGGGTGAAATGAACTGAACTGATTTGATGCTGTAACATAACGTGATCTGATGTAACAAGAAAAGGAATAAAAATGAAATGCAATGAAATGAAATGAAATTAAAGAAGTAAATTATGCTCGAATGTAAAATGACATGGCATGAAAGAGAAATGAAATGAAAATGAAATGAAATAAAATGGCATGACGTGGTATTACATGATATGATATTTTTTGGAGAGGAGGGGAGGAGAGAAAATGACGAGGAGGAGATATTAAATTAAATGCAAGGAAATGGAAAAGAAAAGAAATGAAATTATATGACATGATATGATGTTACAACATGACGTAACATGATGTAGCGTGAGAAAACATACTATGTTATATGATATGATAAGAGAGACGCTATGAGATGAGGAGGGTGAAATGAAATGACTTCAAATGGACATGAAATGGTAACTAAATGAAATAAAAATGAAACGAAATTAAACATAATCAAATTCTATGATATGGTATAGGTACGGTACGGTACGACACAACATAGTATGGTATGTATGACATGCTATGATAGAGAAGATATGCAATGATATCCTTTGATAAGGTATATATGCTATGAGATGCTGTAATATGCTATATGATGCGATATAATATGATATTTTTTGAGAGGAGAGAAAATGAGGAGGATGAAATGAAATTAAATGATATGAAATGGAAATGAAGTAATATGACATGATATGATATATGACGACACGACATGATGTAATATGAGATAACATGATAAAACTTAATACATTATATGATACGATACAAGATATGTGATGACATGCATTGATACAGCGTGATGTGCTACGATATGCTACAATATGCTAAATGAGACGATACCATATTCTAGAGTATATGAGGGGAGGACAAGAGGAGAGGAGAGAGGAGGAGAGCAGAGAGGAGGAGAGGAGAGCAGAGAGGAGGAGAGGAGAGCAGAGAGGACAGGAGAAGGGAGGGGAGGGGAGGGAAAATGAGAAGGAGGATGAAAAGAAATGAAATTAAATAAAAATTAATGAAGATTATGGGATGTGGTGCAATGGGATGGGATGGGATGGGATGGCACGCTGTAGAATGTAATTTGATGTTGTCAGATGAGACGAGATGCGATGGGATGAGACGAGATTTGATGATACGCGATGCGATGTGATGCGATGCGATTAGATGTGATGCGATGAGATGAGAGTTGAGATGAGATGCGATGAGAGTTGAGATGAGATGCGATGAGAGTTGAGATGAGATGCAAAGAGGCTTGAGATGAGATGCGATGCGATGGGATGCAATGAGTTTCGATGCGAGGTAATATGATGAGATAACATGCGATGAGATGAGACTTGAGATGCGATGCGATGAGAGAGATGCGATGACATGAGATGCGATGAGACTTGCGATGCGATGAGACTTGCGATGCGATGAGACTTGCGATGCGATGAGACTTGCGATGCGATAAGACTTGCAATGCGATGCGATGAGACTTGCGATGCGATGCGATGAGACTTGAGATGCGATGCGATGAGACTTGAGATGCGATGCGATGAGACTTGAGGTGCGATGCGATGAGACTTGAGATGCGATGCGATTAGACTTGAGATGAGATGCGATGAGACTTGAGATGAGATGCCCCGCTTTTATAGCCGGCTGTGTTACGTAAGCGCCGGTGCTTTGTGACGTCATAAGCGGTGGGTGACGTCGCAGCAAGGCGGCTTTGGGAGCTCGGGTGCCCTGAGGTGGGAATGTGAGCAGGAGAGCTTGAGCATCTGCCTGCATTTGCTCTGCTTTGATGGCTCCATCACTGCAAGCAGCCCCAGAGCTCTTCATTGTGCATTTGCAGGTGGAGCTTGGCAGCTCAGGAGCCTCCCGCCCCTTTGCCATGGGCAGCCCCATCCCTGGAAGGGCAGCGTTAATGGGGGAGCTGCCTCTGCTGCTCCATCCTCCTCCGGCTGTTCTCAGCGCCAGTGCTTGAAGCTGCTCCTCTGTGCTTGGAATGGCTCCAGCCTCCTGAGGACCTGGGCAGCTCGGGAGGAAAGGTGGCTGCAGCGCAGGGCAGCATCATCCTTTGGCTGCAGAGCTGACCCAGGGCATCCCAGGCTGCTCCTCTGCAGCCCCAGCAGGCAGGGATGGGGACCCAGCAGGATTAGGCTCAGCTCTTGGGGTCTGACCTCTGGTGCTGCCTCTTTTGCCTCAGCACGTACCTGCAGCGATCGCTTGCAGGCTTCATCTGATGGGCGGGCAGCGATGGGCTTGGGTGGAGGAGCTGTCTCCAGCTGGCCTGCATGCATGGTGCTGGGGGAGCAGATCAGCCCCATAAGCATGGGGCGCTTGGGGTGCCGCTGTCACACACTATCAGAAGCTGCAGAGGAGATGGGGCTGTTCCCCATAGCAAGGCGTGGGCTCAGAGGTGGATTTTGGGGTGGTTTAAGGGTGCCCTGCGTATTTGAAGGGATGGAGATGCCTGGGGCTAGGTGAGTTTAGGTACCATGTTGTTTTGGGGTGCCTTATAATACTGCTCAGTCTATGTCACAATGCAGCTCTCTGTCTCTCTTAGAATTCTGATCTCAGTCTGTGTCACAATGAAGCTCTCAGTCTGTCTTGGAACGCTGCTCTCAGTCTGTCCTAGAATGCTGCTCTAAGTCTCTCTAAGAATTCTGATCTCAGTCTGTGTTAGAATGATACTCTCAGTCTGCTTTGGAATGCTGCTCTCACTCTGTGTTAGAATGATACTCTCAGTCTGCCTAAAAACTCTCTATCAATCTTAGAACGCTGTTCTCAATCTAACTTACCATACTGCTCTCAGTCAACCTTAGAATTCTGCTCTCAGTCTATGCCACAGTGCAGTTCTCATTCTGTCTTAGAATTCTGCTGTCAGTCTATGTCATAATGCAGCTCTCAATCTGCCTTAGAATGCTGTTGTCAGTCTATTTCATAATGCAGGTCTCAATCTGCCTTAGAATGCTGCTCTCAGTCTGTCTTAGAATGATGCTCTCAGCCTGCCTTAACATTCATTGATCAATCTTACAACGCAGTTCTAAGTCTCACTTACCATGCTGCTCTCATTCTGTCTTATAATTCTGCTGTCAGTCCATGTCACAATGCAGCTCTCAGTCTCTCTTAGAATGCTGATCTCAGTCTGTGTCACAAAGCAGCTCTCAGTCTGATTTGGAACCCTTCTCTCAGCCTCTCTTAGAATGCTGCTGTCTGTCTTAGAATGCTGCTCTCAGTCTGTCTTAGAATGCTGCACTCTATCGGTCCTAACATTCATGTATCTAATCTTAGAACACAGTTCTCAGTCTCACTTACCATGCTGCTCTCAGTCTGCCTTAGAATACTGCTCAGTCTATGTCACAATGCAGCTCTTAGTCTCTCTTAGAATTCTGACTTCAGACTGTGCCACAACGAAGCTCTCAGTCCGTCTTGGAACGCTGCTCTCAGTCTGTCCTAGAACGCTGCTCTCAGTCTGTCCTAGAACGCTGCTCTCAGTCCGTCCTAGAACGCTGCTCTCAGTCCGTCCTAGAACGCTGCTCTCAGTCTGTCCTACAATGCTGCTCTCAGTCTGTCCTACAATGCTGCTCTCAGTCTGTCCTACAATGCTGTACTCTGTATAAGAATGCTGCTCTCAGTCTGTCTTAGAATACTGCTCTCAGTTTATGTCACAATGCAGTTCTCATTCTGTCTTAGAATTCTGCTGTCAGTCTGTGTTAGAATGATCCTCTCAGTCTGCCGTAACATTCAAGTATAAATATTAGAACGCAGTTCTCAGTCTCAACATGCTGCACTTAGTCTTCCTTAGAATACTGCTCAGTCTATGTCACAATGCAGCTCTCAGTCTCTCTTAGAATTGTGATCTAATTCTGTGTCAAAATGAAGCTCTCAGTCTCAATTGCAACGCTGCCCTCAGTCTGTCCTAGAATGCTTCTCTCAGTCCGTCTTAGAATGCTGAATTCTTTCTGTCCTAGAATGCTGCTCTCAGTCTGTCCTACAATGCTGCTCTCAGTCTGTCCTACAATGCTGCTCTCAGTCTGTCCTACAATGCTGCTCTCAGTCAGTCCTACAATGCTGCTCTCAGTCTGTCCTACAATGCTGCTCTCAGTACTGTCCTAGAATGCTTCCCTCAGTCTGTCCTACAATGCTGCTCTCTGTCCTACAATGTCGCACTCTGTCTGTACCAAAAAGCTGCTCACAGACCGTCTTAGAATGCTGCACTCACTCTGTGTTAGAATGACACTCTCAGTCTGCTTAAAAATTCTCTATCAATCTTAGAACGCTCTTCACAATCTCACTTACCATGCTGCTCTCAGCGTGACTTAGAATTCTGACCGCAGTCTGTGTCACAATGCAGCTCTCAGTCTGTCATGGAACGCTACTCTCTGTCAGTATTAGAATGCTGCTCTCTGTCTGTCCTAGAATGCTGCTCTCTGTCTCTCCTACAATGCTGCTCTAAGTCTGTCCTACAATACTGCCCTCAGTCTCTATTAGAATACTGCTCTTGGACTGCGTTCAAATGCTTCCCTCAGTCTGTCTAAACAACTGCTCTCAGTCTGCCCTAGAATGCTGCACACAGACGATCTTAGAATACTGCTCTCACTCTGTGTTAGAATTACACTCTCAGTCTGCTTAAAAATTCACTATCAATCTCAGAACGCTATTCTCAATCTCATCTTACCATGCTGCTCAGAGTCTACCTCTAGAATACTGCTCTCAGTCTATGTCACAATGCAGATCTCATTCTGTCTTAGAATTCTGCTGTCAGTCTATGTCACAATGCAGCCCTCAGTCTCTCTTAGAATTCTGATTGCAGTCTGTGTCACAATGCAGCTCTCAGTCTGTCTTGGAACACTGTTCTCAGTCTGTCCTACAATGCTGCTCTCAGTCTGTCCTGGAATGCTGCTCTCAGTCTGTCCTGGAATGCTGCTCTCAGTCGGTCCTGGAATGCTGCTCTCAGTCGGTCCTGGAATGCTGCTCTCAGTCGGTCCTGGAATGCTGCTCTCAGTCGGTGCTGGAATGCTGCTCTCAGTCGGTCCTGGAATGCTGCTCTCAGTCGGTCCTGGAATGCTGCTCTCAGTCGGTCCTAGAATGCTGCTCTCAGTCTGTCCTGGAATGCTGCTCTCAGTCTGTCCTGGAATGCTGCTCTCAGTCTGTCCTTGGAATGCTGCTCTCAGTCTGCCCTGGAATGCTGCTCTCAGTCTGTCCTGAGAATGCTGCTCTCAGTCTGTCCTGGAATGCTGCTCTCAGTCTGCCTTAGAATACTGCTCAACCTATGTCACAATGCAGCTCTCAGTCTCTCTTAGAATTCTGATCTCAGTCTGTGTCACAATGAAGCTCTCAGTCTGTCTTGGAACGCGGCACTCTCTCTGTCCTAGAATGCGGCTCTCAGTCTGCCTTAGAACACTGCTCTCTGTCTGTCCTACAGTGCTACACTATGTCAGTCTTAGAATGCCGCTCTCAGCCTGTCCTAGAATGCAGCACTCTGTACTAGAATGCTGCTGTCAGTCTGCCTCAGAATGCTGCTCTCAGTCTGCCTTAGAAGGCTCCTCTCAGTTTGCCTTAGAATGATACTCTCAGTCTGCCTAAAAATTCTCTATCAATCTTAGAACGCTCTTCCCAATCTCACTTACCATGCTGCTCTCAGTCTACCTTAGAATACTGCTCTCAGTCTATGTCACAATGCTGTTCTCAGTCTCTCTTTGAATTCTGATCTCAGTCTGTGTCACAATGAAGCTCTCAGTCTACCTTGGAACGCTCCTCTCTGTCTGTGCGACAATGCTACTCTAAGTCTGTCCTAGAATGCTGCTCTCAGTCGGTTTTGGAATGCTGCTCACAGTCGGTCCTGGAATGCTGCTCTTAGTCGGTGCTGGAATGCTGCTCTAAGTCTGTCCTAGAATGCTGCTCTCAGTCTGTCCTAGAATGCTGCTCACAGACCGTCTTAGAATACTGCTCTCACTCTGTGTTAGAATGATACTCTCACTCTGCCTAAAAATTCTCTATCAATCTTAGAATGCTGTTCTCAATCTCACTTACCATGCTGCTCTCAGTGTGTCTAAGAATTCTGTTCTCAGTGTATGTCACAATGCAGTTCTCATTCTTTCTTAGAATTCTGCTGTCAGTCTATGTCATAATGCAGCTCTCAATCTGTCTTAGAACTGCTGCTCAAACTCTGTCTTAGAATGAAACTCTCAGTCTGCTTAAAAATTCTCTATCAATCTTAGAACGCTCTTCTCAATCTCACTTACCATGCTGCTCTCAGTGTGTCTTAGAATTCTGACCGCAGTCTGTGTCACAATGCAGCTCTCAGTCTGTCATGGAAGGCTGCTCTCTGTCAGTATGAGAATGCTGCTCTCTGTGTCTCTCGCAATGCTACTCAAAATCTGTCTCAGAATGCTGCTCTCTGTCTGTCCTAGAATGCTGCTCTCTTTCTCTCCAACAATGCTGCTCTGTCTTAGAATGCCGCCCTCAGTCTCTATTAGAATACTGCTCTTGGACTGCGTTCAAATGCTTCCCTCAGTCTGTCTAAAAAACTGCTCTCAGTCTGTCCTAGAATGCTGCTCACAGACGATCTCAGAATATTGCTCTCACTCTGTGTTAGAATGATACTCTCACTCTGCCTAAAAATTCTCTATCAATCTTAGAACGCTGTTCTCAATTTCATCTTACCATGCTGCTCAGAGTCTACCTCTAGAATACTGCTCTCAGTCTATGTCACAATGCAGATCTCATTCTCTCTTAGAATTCTGCTGTCAGTCTATGTCACAATGCAGCCCTCAGTCTGTCTTAGAACGCTGGTCTCAGTCTGTCTTAGAACGCTGGTCTCAGTCTGTCCGACAATGCTGCTCTCAGTCGGTCCTGGAATGCTGCTCTCAGTCGGTCCTGGAATGCTGCTCTCAGTCTGTCCTGGAATGCTGCTCTCAGTCTGTCCTGGAATGCTGCTCTCAGTCTGCCTTAGAATACTGCTCAACCTATGTCACAATGCAGCTCTCAGTCTCTCTTAGAATTCTGATCTCAGTCTGTGTCACAATGAAGCTCTCAGTCTGTCTTGGAACGCGGCACTCTCTCTGTCCTAGAATGCGGCTCTCAGTCTGCCTTAGAACGCTGCTCTCTGTCTGTCCTACAATGCTACACTATGTCAGTCTTAGAATGCCGCTCTCAGTCTGTCCTAGAATGCTGCACTCTGTACTAGAATGCTGCTGTCAGTCTGCCTCAGAATGCTGCTCTCAGTCTGCCTTAGAAGGCTCCTCTCAGTTTGCCTTAGAATGATACTCTCAGTCTGCCTAAAAATTCTCTATCAATCTTAGAACACTGTTCTCAATCTCATCTTACCATGCTGCTCAGAGTCTACCTCTAGAATACTGCTCTCAGTCTATGTCACAATGCAGATCTCATTCTGTCTTAGAATTCTGCTGTCAGTCTATGTCACAATGCAGCCCTCAGTCTCTCTTAGAATTCTGATCTCAGTCTGTGTCACAATGCAGCTCTCAGTCTCTCTTGTAATGCTGCTCTCAGTCTGTCTTAGAACGCTGCTCTCAGTCGGTGCTGGAATGCTGCTCTCAGTCGGTCCTGGAATGCTGCTCTCAGTCGGTCCTGGAATGCTGCTCTCTGTCGGTCCTGGAATGCTGCTCTCAGTCGGTCCTGGATTGCTGCTCTCAATCTGTCTTAGAAGGCTGCTCTCAGT